>RJWM01048235.1:0-11573 GCA_004363535.1 Dasyprocta punctata | reverse complement strand
AACATGAACTAAAATACTATCAATAAAAACAATAATGAAAATACGGAAAGGAGCTCTAAAGATGGAGGGAGTGTAGTAGTGAAGACCCCCGAGTTGAAAAAACCTCACGGAGCGCCCGAAGAATTTAAAATGGAGCGTTTATTTTCCTGGCCAGGCGACGCAGTCTCACTTAAAGCCAATCCGAGACTGCGTGCGTCTCTGTGGCCTGGAGGGGCTTATAAAACATTAGAACAAAGAGAGGAGGAGTTTTGCTAACATGGGTACAAAAGTTGATTACATTGGTTAGTAATTTAAAGATCTCTCGTGTCCATTGGAGGAGTTGTCATGGGGAGGGTCTAAAGCCGGATGGCGGTGGTCGTTCCCTAATATGGATAACAAAGGTTACAGAAAGGCACGTTTTACACATTTTTTTTTCTTTGCATGGAGCAGAGTGAGTGTTTATCTTTTGACCCCGCTTTTCGGTCAGCAACCTAAAAGTTGTAACTGTTTGTTTCTTAGGTTACTGGGGGAAGGGGGATTTTACAGAAAAACAGAAACCTTAGTGAATCAAGGGGGGTTTCTAATCTAAGACGGCGCATACAAAACAGCAAAACGGCGCTTTGGTCAAATCACAGGCTACAGGTTATAACAGGGAGGAGGTAGATAGGGACAGGAAGGGGAATAAAAAGAATCATGACGGGTTAAGGATAGGCACCTACTCCCGAAGATGAATGCAAAGTTCATGTATTGCAGATGTGTAATAATAAAGTAAAATAAGTCATTATGCAACATAAAAAAAAATAAAGGTAGACTCACCTCAGGAATGCAAGGTTGACCTAACAGCTGAAACTCAATTAATATAATGTGCTGTATCAATAGAATAAAGGATAAAAATGGCATGACTATCTCAGTAAACGCAGAAAAATCATTTGACAAAATTCATCACCCTTAGCTGGGCATGGTGGTGCACTCCTGTAATCCCAGCACTCAGGAGGCTGAGGCCGGAGGATCATTGCCAGTTCGAGATCAGCCTGGGCTACAAAGTGAGCGCATGGCCAGTCTGAACTGCATAGTGAGACCCTGTCTCCAAAAGACAACAACAAAAAAATTCAACACCCTTTAATGATCAAAATCCCTCAAGGGGCCAGGGATGGAGCTCAGGGGCACAGCGCCTACCTGGCAAGCGGAAGGTCCTAAATTGATTCCTTGTAAAAAACAAAAACAAAACAAATAAAACAAAACAATAAAGCACTCAATAAACTAGGAGTATGAGGTGAATTTTCTTGATATGATAAAGAGCTCATACAAAAAACCAGATGACAAAAGACTAAAGGTTTCCCCTCTAAAATCAAGAGCAAGACAGTGTTGGCTACCCTTACTACTTCTATTCAATGGTGCTTTGGAGGTTCTATTAGGCAACTACAGAAAAAAAAAATTTAAAAGAAAGAAGTGAAAGGTATCCAATTGGAAAGGAAAATGTAAATCTATGTCTGCAGATGACACAATCTTGTATATAGAGAATCCTAAAGAAGCTTCTAAAACTATTAAAACTAATGAACAAGTTCAGCAAGGTTGCAAGTCACAACTGTGTACTGACCTTGTACACAAAACAAATGATAAATGTATACATTAGGATAAACAGCATGAAAATAAAATCAAGAAAACAATCCCACTTACAGTAACATCAAGAAGAATAAAACTCTTAGGAGTAAGCTGAAAAAAAGTATAAAGCTCATACTCTGAAATCCACAAAACATCCTTGAAAGAAATTAAAGATCGAAACAAATAGAAAGACATCCTACCTGCCTGCATTAGAAGAGTTAATATTGTCAAGATAGGAACGTTCCCGAGCTGACCTATAGATTTATTGCAATCCCTACCAAAATCTCAGCTTACTTTGTTTTTGCAAAAATTGACAAGCTTGTCCCAAAGTTAAAATGGCAATGCAAGAGAGCCAGAATAAGGAAAACAATCTTAAAATTAAAAACAAAGTTTGAAGACTAACATTTCTTGAATTCAAGTCTTACTACAAAGCTACAGAACTCAGTTTACTGTGATAACAGCCTAAGAATGGACATGAATGAATTTACAGTCCAGAAATAAACCCTCCCACTTAGTCACGATATCCACCAAAGATGCCAAGCCCACTGGATAGAAGAACAGCATTTTGTTGTTATTGTTTTGGTTTTTAATTTTTTTTTCTTGCACAAGCTCTTGCCAGGTTGTCTAAGCTGGCCTGGAGCCTTGGCCTCGCAAGCCATAGGCATGTGCCACCACAGCTGGCTAAGCAGTGCCCTTTCAACAAACTGCTACCCCTCAATATCCACAAGCAAAGGAAGGACCCAATTTATTTTTATTTTTTAAATTTTGAGACAAGGTTTTTTTTTTTCGGCAGTGGGGATCAAACTCACAACCTCACACCTGCCAGACAGGTGCTTAAGCCACTGAGCCAAACTCCTGGCCCTAGTTTTTTGAGGTAGGGTCGCACTATGTAGCTCAGGCCAGCCTTGCACTCACGTTGTAGCCCAAGCTGGCCTCGAACTCACAACACTCCTCCTACCTCAGCCTCCCGAGTGCTGGGATTGAAGGTATGCGCCACCACGCCTGGTTGGGACAAGGTTTCTTTAAGTCAGTAGGTTGCCTAGGCTGGGCTTGAATTTGCCGTCCGTCTGCCTCAGCCTCTCCAAATGCTGAGATTATGGGTGTGTGCTACCATAGGGGCCTGGGATTTACGTTTTAAAAGGACGGTGCTGACTACCATGCAAAGATTAGACTATGAGAGAGTCACGGCCTCTCAAGAAGCAGGGAGAGCAGCGAGGAGGACCGCACTGGCAGAAGGGCAGGGAACAGCTGACCCAGGAGGTGATGTGGAAGGGACGCTGTACTATGTGGGTGGCAGAGGAGAGGAGTCAAGGGTGAGCCCTAAGTTTCTGATCAGCACCCAAATGGACAGTGGTGTCAAAACAGGGAAGATGAGGAAGAAGCGTGTGGGGAGAAGAGTAAGAGATGTTTTGATCCTGTGACATTTGAGAGGCCCGTGGGATACCCAGTGAAGACCACAGGCGGACAGCTGGACAGGAGCTCGGAAGGCAGGGAGCCGGGAGACTCAAATTTGAACCAACTCTGAAAGCCCTAGGACTGGATGCAGTTGCCGGGAGCGGTGACTCTGGGAGGGGTAATGCTGCCCCCTGGGGGCTGTTTGAAAACTATAGGGCATGTTTTCAGTTGTGCGTAATAGTGGGAGAAGGTGCTATTGGTGTTAGGGATTGGGGAATCCAGATTCCCCGCAATGTCTCACCTGATAGAGAATTGTTTTAAATCCTCTTGGCATTTCTTTTTTCTTTTTTGTTTCTTGGCACTGGGGATTGAACCCAAGACCTTTGCTACATCCACAGCCTTTTGTTTTGTTTTGTTTTGTTTTTTAATTTTCAGATTGGGTCTAAGTCATCTAGGATAAACTCACACCTGCAATCTTCCTGTCCTGCCTCTCAGAGTGGTGGAATTTCAGGCCTGTGCCGTGACACCCAGCTCACTCAGAGTTTCAGATGCCCAACAAACATTCACATACAGTTGATGAGAAAAAAAATTCTAGGAAATTACTAGCCAGGCTTGGTGGCATTTGCCTATAATCCCAGCACTTGGGAGGTTGAGGCAGGGGCGTTGGTGAGAATTTGAGATCAGTTTGGTTACTGAATTCAGGGCCAGCCTGAACTACACAGGGATACCCTGTCTCAAAAAAAGAAAATCCAAACATGTGACAGCAAGTGACTGAGGCCAGAATTGTCCATCATAACCTGAGCTCTGCTGGACTGAAGTCATAAGTGTAGCTGGGCATGGTGGTGCATGCCTATAATCCCAACACTCAAGAGGCTGAGGCAGGAGGATCACTATGAGTTTGACGTCATCCTGGGTTACATAGTGAGTCTAAGACCAGCCAGAGAACCTGTCTCAAACAAAAACAAAAAGAGAGAAAAGTATACTAGTAAATACTAATTTTGCCCAGCATGGAGGCACACACCTGTAAACTCAGTACTTGGGAGGCAGAAAGGTCACTGTGAGTTTGAGGCCAGCCTGAGCTACTGCTATGGTTGATACATTGTGCCAATTTGAGAAGTTTAGAAGTTTAACTGAGAGACTCAGGAGGGAGCCAGGATCCTTACTTTGTAAACATCCTCATCCTGTGCAAGAGGAGGGTATAGAGATTTTGTGAGTGCTACACCCACCCTGGAGGGAGCGGTGGCCTGTGTACAATATAAGGGAGGAGAAGAGGCTTGTTCCCCACTTTTCCTCTGGCTTCTATCTTGAAGTGTTGCCCCAATGCCATGCCACCCTGCCTTGCAGCCAGCAGATTATGGACTAAAACCTCCAAAAACTGAAAGTTAAATAAACCTTTCCTTCCTTAATTTTGGGTGTTGGGTATTTTGTCCCAGTAATGAGAGAAAAGTAACCAAGACAGAATTTGGTACCAGTGGAGTGGGCTTGTTGCTGTGACTATACCTGACCATATGGTTCAAGAGCCTTTGGGAAGGGCTTGTGGGAAGAGTTTGGAAAGGTTCGGAGATGTCACCTGAAAGAGTAGCCCTGGAATGCCTTAGGCTGTTCTGGATGGGAGATTCTGGTCAGAGCTCAGGAGACCAGAAGGCTGATAGAAATTCTGCCAGTAAAGACCAGGCCTGGGAGGTTTCTGCTGGGAAAGACTGCATTGGTTACTGGAGTCCAGATGTGTGTTATGGCTTGGCAGAAACTTTTTCTGCATTTTCCTCATGTCCAGAGACTTTGCCTGAGACTAAGATTAAGGACAGTGGACTAATTAATCTGGCAGAAGCAATTTCAAGACAGTCAAATGTTGAGGCTGTGGCATGGCTATTGTTGAGGGCTTTTAGCCAGATTTATGTTGTGAATCAAGAGCAAAGAGCCCAGCAGGATGATTTAAAACATTGTGAGTTTGGCTAGAAAGGAAGTTCCAGTAAAGCTGTGAACTGTACAGACAGAGCTGAGTTCTCCATTGCTGAGAAGGAACAGGAGAATAGAAAAGATGGCCTGAAGGCATCACAGAAAGTGGCACGTCTCAAACTTTTGCAGCCTCAAAACTACAAAATTGAAAGACTTTGCTTTGAGGCAAAAGTCACACAGCACAGTGTTCCAGAATGGTGGTGGCATAAAAAATTTGTTCCTCAGAATTGGATTCAGAGTGTCCAGCAATCCAGGCACTTGACCCCTACAGCCAAGAGAGAGGAGAGCCTGACTCCCTCTCCAACTGACACCGGACCTAGGCATCATCCAAGTGGTGCTGGGGTTCCAGGTCCATTCAGAATGTGAGAGTCCTGAGGTTGAAAAGGTTTCCATTCTGATTTCAGAAGACCTGGGAGGGCAGGCAGTGTGCCCCTGAGAGGGCAGTGTGTGAAGCTGTGAGTGTGAAGCCAAAGGTACAGTGCAGACCCCAGAAGTTTGGAAAAGCGAGTAACGTAGATCATCTAAAGAAAGCAGCAGCTGGGGGTTTGGCTCAGCAGCTTAAGCGCTTGCCTGGTAGGCCTGAGGTTGTGAGCTCAATCCCTGGTGCAAAAAAAAAAAAAAAGAGCAAGATTGCTGGAATGATAAAAAAGAAGTATTTAAAAAATAAAAATTAAAAAAAAAAAAATAAAGAAAGCAGCAAGAAGTAAGCAAAGCAGGCCCAAGAGAAAAGATGTGGGAGCTACAACCACCAGAAGTGCCATAGGGGTGGAACCACATAAACTCTTTGGCATTCACAATTTGCCACAGATTGCCTCAAATGCTGTACGTGCAACTACAGGACTAAACATTTGCCCTGCTGTATTTTGGACTTGCTTGGGTTCCAATGCTTTGTATCCCTGTTTGTACCTTTTGGAATGGGAATGTTTTTCTTGTGCCATTACACCTTGGAAGTGTTTAACTTTGTTTTCATTTGTACAGGGCCTTGTAGCTAACAGTTTGCCTTAGATCTCCGAGGAGACTTGGGACTTGAACTTTTCAGCAATGCTGAAACTGTTAGGAATTTAGCAACTCTTGCAGATGGACTACATGCCTTTTGCATAAAGGAATGTGGCTGAGTCTTTGGGGGGCCAAGAACAGAACGTTATGATTCTAATGTAATATAATGTGGTTAGACTTAATACTGGTTCTCAAGGATTGTTAAACCTGTGTTATGATGTTCAAGTTGTGAAATGCTAAGAGTAAGCATTCCTTTGCATCTGGAGGATAGTTTAAAGAAATACGTCTGGTTGCCAAGTTGATAAGGGGTAGATTGTTGTGGTTGATACATTGCGTCAACTTGAGAAGTTTAGAAGTTTAACTGAGAGTCTCAGCAGGGAACCAGGATCCTTACTTTGTAAATATCCTCATCCTGTGCAAGAGGAGGGCACAGAGATTTTGTGAGTGCTATCAGCCTTGGAGGGTGGGGGTGGTTTGTGTGCAGTATAAGGGAGGAAAAGAGGCTTGCTCTCCCTCCTTTTGCTCTGGCTGCTGCCTGGAAGTGTTGCCCCAGTGCCATGCCACCCTGCCTTGCAGCCAGCTGATTATGGACTGAAACCTCCAAAAACTGTAAACTAAATAAACCTTTCCTTCCTTAATTTGGAGTGTTGGGTATTTTGTCCCAGCAATGAGAGAAAAGTAACCAAGACAGCTCTATAGTGAGTTCAAGGCCAGCCTGAACTACATACACAGCGAGACCCTAGCTCAAAAAAAAAAATTTTTTTTTGTAAGGACTGGTGGGACCAGCAGTGATCCACTCACCATAGGGTGGATACAGTGCATTCAGGGTTGCACACAAGCTAGGCTACAGGCAAAAACAAGTTCACATGGGCAGGTACCTGGGCTTCCTGTTGTCTCTTCTTGAATTCACATCCTTGATCGCATGGAGGTCTCACACGAGCAGCTAGCACAGGACGAGAAATGGCAGACTTGGATTGCCAATGAGTTGGGTCAGTACATGGGGATGAGCTGCAAGTAGACTGCTACTATACGAAAACCCCTACTCAAGGGGGCCCCAAAAGACAGAGATAAGCAGAAATCCTCTCAAAAGGCAGAGCTCAGGTGACAGCTTTGTATGTAAAGGATGGTAGCCTCAGGAAGAGTCTAAACAAACTCAAGGGCAGTGACAAATGGTGCCTGGAGCCTGGAAGAAAATAGGTGGAAGACTGGGATTAGGAAGCACGGGGCTGGAACCATGGCAGTGGGTTTGACATCAGAAGATCTTTGCTGTCGATGTAACAATATGCTGTATACAAGAAACACATTTAATTAAAAAAGATACCCATAGTCTGAAAGTTAAAGGATGGAAAACAATACTCCATGCAACAGGAGTCCAGAAAAAAGCAGGGGTAGTTATTCTGTTTGCAGATAAAGTTAAGTTTAAGCCAAGACTGATTAACAGAGACATAGAAGGTCATTATGTATTGGTAAAGGGAACAATCTAAGAGGAAGAGATAACAATTATAAATATATATGCAACAAATACCAGTGCACCCAGTTATATAACACAATTATTAATGGACATGAAAAATCAAATAAGCCTTAATGCAATTGTATTGGGAGACCTCAGTACCCCTCTGTCACAAAAAGACAGGTCAACTAGACTTTTTGGGATCTTCTAGGTAGAGTATCATGTCATCTGAAACAAAATCTATGTATATAAAAAATTAGTTGTGACAGTCAGAGAAAAAGAATTTTGAGTGAAGTGTAATTTTCTCAGGGTCACCTTCAGATTTTATTTTTAACGTAAAACGTTCATTTGAAGACAACTGTGTTAATAATTTGTTAGATAATGTTTCATGTCTATATGTTTTTTTAATCTTAAATAATTTTCAGGAATATCCAATATGCTGATGATTGTTATTGTTTTGTTGGTTGGTGTGAAATTGTAATGTTTTGATTTCTTATTTTCCTTTTGTTTAAAAATAAAAAAAAGAAGATCTTTGCTGTCAACTCCCACCAGACAGCACCCATAAAACAAGAACTATTAAACCACTCATAAGCAAGGACTCTGTGAGACGATATCAGCTGGCATCTCTCAGGGAACACTGCAGAGCAGCACATGGACAAAGTAACCATGGCGAGGCAGCTAATCGTGATTGTCAATTTGATTGGCTTGAAAGATGTCTAGATTAGTACAGCACTCTTCTAGGAGTGTCTGGGTGGGTCACAGAGACACGGCCTTGGGGACTTTATTTGGCCTCTTCTCCTTCTTCTGAGTGTTCTTCCTTGCTCTCTGCTTCACTGATACTGTGAGATGAAAAGCTTCCTTCCACACACCCTTGCACCATGCCATTTCTGCCTTTGAGCCAGGTGACCATGGACTGAAACCTCTGCAGCTATTAGCCAAAATAAACCTTTTCTTAAACTGTGAATGTCAGGTATTTGTCCCAGCAGCAGAAAGTTGCCCAACACACATGGAGACAAGAGGGAGGTTGTACATGAGAAGAACAACATGGGCTTCACTTACCAAGGCTGATCTGGCCACTGCTACCACTAAATGTCTGGACCACTAGCAATCGAGACCAACACTGACACCCCAGATCAACCAGCCACTTGGTGGCAAGTTGATTACCTGGACCCCTTCTACCATGGAGCGGGGAGTCATTCATCCTGAGAGGCATTAGCAGATGTTCTGGTATGGGTTTTCTCTTACAACCTACAGAGCCTCAGCTCACACCATGACCCAAGTGCTTACCATATCAGATGACACAGGACACTCTGTGCTATAGTCTTACTGTGTCATTGCTGAACTACAGGTGCTGAAATTTAAAGCTCAAAGTAATGATATTAAGAGGTGGGGCATTTAAGGGGTGATTAGGTCATCAGAATGCATCCTTGTGAAAGGGATCAAGGTCTTTAGCCCCTTTCCCCTTCCAGCTTCTGTTAGGAAGGACACACCTTCCCCCGCTTCTGGAGAAAGCGGCAACAGGACACCACCTTGGAAGCAACAGACAACCGAACCTGCCAGCAACTTGACCCTAGACTTCTCAGTCTCCAGGTCTATCAGAAAATAAATCTGTGTGCTTTATGAATCAGTGTCTCAGAGATGGATTGGGTGTTGAAGCACAGCGGCCCCCACAGCGCAGACACCGCCAGCAACGGCTTTGTGCGCCTCCAGGAAAGCCCATTCGGGTGCACAAAGGAAGAGATCATGCAGTTCCTCTCAGGGTTGGAGATCGAGCCAAACTGGATCACACCGCCTGTGAACCCCGAGGGGAGATCACGGGTGAGGCCTCCGTGCAGTTCGCCTCACAGGAGATGGCTGAGAAGGCACCTGGGAAGCACAGGGAGAGGATCGGGCACAGGTCCCTCGAGGTGGTCAAGAGCAGCCAGGGGGAGGTGAGGGCGTCCTCAGCCCCGCCCCTGAAGGTCAGGTCTGTGCAGCGGCGGGGTGCCCTGTGACCCGCCAGGCTCCGCGCGGAGGTCATCGGCATGGTGAAGCCGGCCGGCTAGGAGAGGATGCGTCCCGGGGCCTGCAGAGCGGACTCCAGGGTTACAGGAGGACAGCGGCCTCAGCGAGGGCTACGGCCTCACCACCGACCTCTTCGGGAGTGACTTCAGCTCCGTCTCTCCGGCGCATACGACCACATGCAGGGGCTGCCCTGTAAAGCCACTGAGAACGCCACCCACAGCTTCTTCTCGCCGCTCAACCCCGTGAGCGTGCACATCGAGGTCGGCCCGACGGCCGGGTGACAGGCGGGGCCGACGAGGGGTTCGCCAACCACGAGGAAGCCGTGGCCGCCGTGTCTCAGGCCAGGGCCAACACACAGCACCGCTGCAGAGAAGTCCTCCTCAGTTCTACCACAGGGCCAGCAGCGGGGCTGGCAGCAGCCAGGTGGTGCAGGGCATGGGGTGTCGGCCCCCCCGGGCCACCTCCAGCGGCCTGGAGAGCCAGTCAGTGAGCAGCTGCTAGGGGGCCGGGTACAGCGGCCGGAACAGCACGGGGGGTATGACTAGTCTCCTAGGGAGGTTGGAGTCGTCAGGCAAATTGTCACAGGCAGCCAACACGCAGAGAGGGGCAGTTTATGACCAGAGGAAGCTGTGGGACCCATTTTTGCACCGTGAGTTTGTGAAATCTGGATTAAAAAATGACCTCTTTGGTGTTTTCTCATGCAAAATTTCCTTCTAGCATGCGACACTGAGTAAACTAAAACTATTTTCTTCCTTCTGCTTTTCTCAATTAACATTTGATAGTATACTTGGAGTGGTGTTTCCTGAGTTAAGTAGTTTAAGTATGGTAAGGAAAACGGGATCCTTGGCGCTGACCTGTGACACCTGGGGGAGATACACTTTTTGGACAACTCAAAGGTACTAGATCCCTAATTCAAAGAGGAACATTTTTCATGTTGGTTCATTCTAGTTTGTATCTTCATTTAAATAGATCTTTTAGGTTAAGTTTAAGCTTTTTATTTTTATTTGTTTATTTATTTATTTTTGGTACTGGGGATCAAACTCACAACTTTGCGCCTGCCAGGCAGGCGCTTAGAGTTTAAGTTTTTTAAAAAGAGTTAGTTTTGAGAATTGAGACACAATACTAACACTGTAGGAATTGGTGAGGCCTTGACTTAAAGCTTTCTTTGTAATGTGATTTCCATATGGATGTATTTTGCGAAGTGAAACTTGTCAAGAAAATTTTTGTTAACTAAATTTTTTTTCTTAAAATGTACCTTTCCAGGGCCAGGGATATAGCTCAGGTGGCATCAGTGCCCGCCTGGCAAGTGCAAGGTCTTGAGTTCGATTCCTGGTACCAAAAGAAAATATACACATTTCCAGTGGATAAACCTGGCAGACATCTGCTGAACTGAGTGATCAAAGATAACATCACCCATCCCTGAGCTGCCGTCATGGATTTCCTTGTGGGATGCACTAGCCACACTGGTTCTGTGTGGTTAACGCATAACCCAGAGCAGTTGCGAGGGAGTTCCTGCGAAAGAGACAACGAGAACCTGGGGAAAAGGAGACCAGGTATTCAACGACTAAGAACGAAAAGTGAATTCTTGTCGGTAACATTCCTATAAAGTGTTGAAAGCTAAATATACAAAGAAGATTACAGTGTTGTGTCAGTGTTAAAATTTGTGATCCTAATTGGTTTTTTTTTGTTTGTTTGTTTTTGTGGCACCGGGGATTGAACTCACAACCTTATGCCTGCCAGGCAGGTGCTTAAGCCACTGAGCCAAACTCCCAAACCTAGTTTTTTGAGGCAGGGTCACACTATGTAACTCAGGCTGGCCTTGTGCTTGGCGTTGTAACCCAAGCCGGCCTTGAACCCACAACGCTTCTCCTACCTCAACCTCCCGAGTGCTGGGATTAAAGGCATGCGCCACCACGCCCAGCTCCTTGTGATCTTAATTGTTGACCTGTGACTATGTGAGGGAATAGTCTTGTTCTTAGGAAATACGCTGACGTATTTAGGAATAAAGAAGCACAATGTCTTCAGCTGCCTCTTGGACTAATGTATGGTGGACATACGTAGTTGTATATTTGTACATAAAATGATAAAGCATGAGACAAAAAGCAAATTAATTAGTGGGTGAAGGTATATGAGAGTTTCTTGAACTATTCTAGTTTGAGGTCAGCCTGGACAACTTAGCAAGAGCAGTTGA
>RJWM01048234.1:0-11569 GCA_004363535.1 Dasyprocta punctata | reverse complement strand
GGGATTGAACTCACAACCTCGCGCCTGCCAGAGCAGGCGCTTAAGGCACTGAGCCAAACTCCCGGCCCTAGTTTTTTTGAGCCAAGGTCGCACTATGTAGCTCAGGCCGGCCTTGTGCTCGCGTTGTAGCCCAAGCCGGCCTCGAACTCACAACGCTCCGCCTACCTCAGCCTCCCGAGTGCTGGGATTAAAGGCGTGCGCCACCACGCCCAGCTCCGGGCCTGGTTTTTTGAGGCAGGGTCGCACTATGTAGCTCAGGCCGGCCTTGCGCTCGCGTTGTAGCCCAAGCCGGCCTCGAACCCACAACACTCCGCCTACCTCAGCCTCCCGAGTGCTGGGATTAAAGGCGTGCGCCACCACGCCCAGCTTCTTTGGACATTCTTATTCTCAAATACACTGTGAGCTCCTTGCATAAAAGGACTTTGTCCTGTTGTTATTTAGTGTATAGCAACCCATTTTGGTAGATTGTCCTTTTTTTTTTTTTTTTTTTTGAGACAGGTTCTCAGTGTATAGCTCAGGCTGGCCTCAAACTTGTGGCAATCTTCTTGCCTCAGCCTCCTGAGTGCTGGAACTATAGGCATGCACTATCACTCCTGGCTGGATTATCCTTTAGCATGACCTTATATACAGAGATTATTTAGAAATACCATTTTTTCCCCTTTGCATTTGCTTGTCTTCTCTAATGGGGATATATACAGCTAATGAAAGTAGTATTTTGTTTTGCTTATAATCATTTATCTAGCATTTAAATTGTTATGTGCTTAGCAAATCTAATGTGAAATATTCCTTTATTATTAGCTGACCCCAATTTCTTTCTATGTTTTAGGCTTTAGGTGGAAAACTGTAGCAAGAAGCAAGGAAATTAAGTCAGCTGTGGTGTCCATGGAAACCAAAAGAGTCATTTGAATGCACATTTTGCCACACTGCACTGTACCAGATTTTTATAGACAAGTTAATTTGAGAAAACAGCTATTTAATGCCCTTAATGTGACACTTTTTAAATGGACGTAGTATAGCAATACAAAAGTAGGAAAGAAGAAAAGAATTGAGAAACAAAGTGAACTCACAAGAGGAAAGTGTGTTTAATATTAAAGACCAGCAGCTGGGCATGGTGGTACATGCCTATAATCCCAATACTTGGGAGGCTGAGGCAGGAGGATTGCTGAGAGTTCAAGGCTAGCCTGGGCTACATAGCCTGAAATATATAATGAGAAACCCAAGGCTTTGCACTGAACTACATTTCCAGTCGTTCTATTATTATTATTATTACATTTCTTTTTTTTTTTTTTGCAGCACCGGGGATTGAACTCACAACCTCACGCCTGCCAGGGCAGGCACTTAAGCCACTGAGCCAAACTCCCAGCCCTGATGTTTTGAGGCAGGGTTGCACTATGTACCTCAGGCCGGCTTTGCACTCGCGTTGTAGCCCAGGCGGACCTCAAACTCACAACACTCCGCCTACCTCAGCCTCCTGAGTGCTGGGATTAAAGGCATGCACCACCACACCCAGCTACATTTCTTTCTTTTTCCTTGTTTTCCTTTTTTGGTGGTACCAGGATCGAACTCACAACCTCACGCTTGCGAGGCAGGCATTTACGCCACTGAGTTAAATCCCCGGCCCTCTCCTTGTTTCTTTTTTTCTTTTTTCTTTTTTCTTTTTTTGCGGCACCGGGGATCAAACTCACAACCTCACACCTGCCAGACAGGCGCTTAAGCCACTCAGCCAAACTCCTGGCCCTAGTTTTTTGAAGCAGGGTTGCACTATGTAGCTCAGGCTGATCTTGCAGCTTGCGCCTGGCCCCTTTCCTTGTATTTTTAAGACAAGGTCTCATTATGCAGTTTAGGTTCCTTGAGCTCACTTTGTAGCCCAAATTGGTCTTGAACTCACAACAATCCTCCTGCCTCAGCCTCCCAAGTGCTGGGATTACAGGCGTGTATTCCCATGCCTGGCTATATTATTACTATTTTAATTTTTTTCTGACAGGGCCTTATCGTGTAGTTCAGACTGGCCTTGAGCTCACTGTTTTATTTTTTATGTTCAGACATGCTGTTGCTAAGTGCCTGCCTAGGTTTGAACTTGTGATAATTCTACCTCATGCCCCCCCAAAATGCTGTCAATTTGCCCCTTTTTAAAAAGCTCCAGTTTGGTGCTATTTCAGAAAGATGGCCAAGTCCAGCAGACATGATCATGTACACCTATAACCCCAGCACTCAGGAGGCTGAGGCAGGAGGATCGCTATGAGTTTAAGGTCAACCTGTGCTACATAGTAAGATCCTGTCTCAAAAAAGAAAGAGAGAGGGAGGGAGGGAAAGAGAGAGAGAGGGAGAGAAAAAGAAAAAAAGAAAACCAAGAATTGTCATTTAAGAGGAGCAGAAGGTCTTGAGGTAGGCATAACACTGCTAGAGGTGAAGGCCTCCCAGGAGCAAGTTAAGTGTGCAAAACTAGAAAACTAAGTATAGCAACTGTCACTTTGGTACCCGAAATGGATTGGGCAACCCACCAAGTATCCCAACCTGATGGATCTTAGTTACTGACTTTGTAATGCTGAACCCATTTGGCAAGTGTTCGGAGCCAGGGGATGAACTCAGTGTCATATATGTGGAGGCCCTGGATTTATCCCCAACACTGCAAAACAAAAACAGCCCAAAACCCAGTAAATAACTAGCTAGCATGTATGTACTATCATCTTCTATCAGCAATGTAAGGTTCTTTTTCTCACAGTATCCATGTTTAATATTCAATTCTTTTTTTTTTTTTTTTTCTTTTAAAGCGACATGAGGAGGATTTATTAGAGGTAGCCACAGGACACACTCGAGCGGAGTGTGGGTGCTCAGAGAAACGAGGCACAATACAGTTGGATATGGGATCGTTTATGTATTTTGGGTGGGGGAGCCTGTGGAATTAAGATTAAGTTCTTTCTGTAATGTTAGTGTAAAAACAAAAGCAAGAAACAAATCTGTAAGAGGAGTGTAGGCCCTTATTGAGGAAGGAAAAGAATACATTACATAAATGATTCATCCATAAATTGACATAGAATTGCTTAGTGCTTTCCTTTAACCTTTAGTTTTAATTTGGTTTAACCTTTAGTTTCAGGTTTAGCTATGCCTTCCAGTGACTCTAATGACAGGAAAGCTGTAAATGGATTTGAGTTAAATTCTTGCATGAAGTGAATATCTGCCGTAGAAAAGCTGTTTCTTCAATATAAAGGGTGAAAAGAGCAAATTAAAGACTATTCTTTAATAACCAAATGTAATTAAAAGACATTGTCAAATTTATGTGTGAGTATCTTAGAGGCATTGGTATCACCTGTTTTGGAAATGAGATCGCTGATTTAAAAAAAAAGTGTGTATATATATATGTATATATATACACACACACACACACACACATATATATGTATATAATTTCCCTAACCTGCTTTTAATTTTGATGTTATGATATAATTTACAGAATAAAATAGAAATGTATCTCTCAAGAATTTATAAACATGCTTAAGGTTTTGTCACTTATGAAGCTTCAGGCAGAAGGATTCTTTTTTCTATAATCAAGTTTCGTGTAGAAAATGACAATATTTATTAAGTCCCTTGGAGTGTTCGCAGTGTTACAAATCAAAACCCCCACTATAATCCCTTTTTTCTCCTAGAGTAGTTCAGTTGCTTAACCACAATAATTCCAAAGAAAGGCTGTCTGTTCACCGCTGACCCCCCTGGCTTCTTCTTGCGTAATGGCCTGCGGGCAAACAGGCAGCACTTGCTACTTCGATGTTCCTGTGGAGCCTCAGCCCTTCCCTTTGCAGAGGATGAGTGGAGATGAGGACCTGAGAAGTGATCTCCATGCTCTGCTGGCCGATGGACTCTTGATAGCAGGGGCTGGTGGCCCATGTATACAATTTTTTTTTTTTTTTTTTTTTTTTTTTTTTAGGCAAGATCTGTGTAGTGCAGGCCTTGAGTTCACTATGTTGCCCAGGCTGACCTCAAACTCACAGTGGTCCTCCTGCCTCAGCCTCCCAAGTGCTGGGATTATAGGCATGTGCCACCACACCCAGCCCACTTTCACAATTCTTTTTTTTTTTTTTTTTTTTTTTGCGGCCTCTGGGATTGAACTCACAAGCTCGTACCTGTCAGGTAGGCGCATAAGCCGCTGAGCCAAACTCCTGGCCCTGGTTTTTTGAGGCAGGGTCGCACTGTGTAGCTCAGGCCGGCCTTGAGCTCGCGTTGTAGCCCAAGCCGGCCTTGAACTCACAACGCTCCTCCTACCTCAGCCTCCCAACACTTTTATAATTCTAAGAGCAAGGTTATTACAGTGCTCTGGGTCACCCCAGCCCAAGTCCCTGGTCCAGCTTTTCTTTCCCTATCCTCATCCCTGAAGCATTAATGATGTAACAGTGAGAGGTTGGTGACATGTTGAGGGCTGCAGTGATAAGATACATTATTATTTAGGAAATTCACTCTGAATGCATGTGCATGAAAATTATAGAGAGGATAGAATAATGATGCTTTATGTCAACCAAAAGTGGTATCAGTTTTAAAAAAATACAACCCTAGATTGAAAGTAGCAATAAAGAGATTCTGCTGTCTTCCTCTGACCTTGAAAAAGACATAACTTCTCTGCATGTCTCTTCTCTTGATCTTGGGTGATATGTGTTTCCTAGTGATGTGTAGATGGGATAACCTACGTATGTGAAGTGTTCTAAATGCCTTAAAGCATTAAAATGCGATGTTGTCATTGTGGTAAAGGAGGAGGAAGAGACAGATCTTCATTTTCTTCCTTAATCTTCTCATCTTTCCAGATGTCGGTGGGGCCTTTTGAGTGCCCTCGGTTCCTTAGGATGCAGCGGTGGGGAGCTCTGCGTGTGGGTGCAGGAAGAATGCCTTCTACCCTCTGAAGCTGCCCTCCTCAGAAGTCCCCTGGCAGTAGGGGGTGAGGTGCTGGGGGAGTGTAGGATCTGCCGGTGGCAGGCGGTGTCTCTCCCATCTGCAGGCTGAGGAGAGGCAGCCATGGACTGTGTGCCCCTGCACGGCTTGCCTACTCCTCCTTCCTGGAACTCACAGCTCCTCTAACCTTCCTTGATGGGAAAGCAAAGTGACTCCAAAGAGGCCAGTACTTCAGCCTCCTGAAGTCTGCTGACCCGAGGACCTTTCAGAGCCATTCAGGGCGTGAGCGGGGTGGCCATTGAGCTCATCAGCCATGTCCTTCAGCGCCACCATTCTCTTCTCCCCTCCCAGTGGCAGCGAGGCCAGATGCTGCTGCTGTGCTTGTAAGAATGAGACTAGTGGGGGCGGCACGGGCTCTCAAGGCAGGAATCCTCCTCCCGGCACCCCCATCACTGTGACTGGACATGGCCTGGCGGTTCAGAGCTCCGAGCAGCTCCTGCATATTATCTACCAGCGCGTGGATAAGGCAGTGGGCCTGGCTGAGGCCGCTCTAGGTCTTGCCCGGGCCAACAATGAGCTATTAAAGCGACTCCAGGAGGAAGTAGGTGAACTGAGGCAAGGGAAGGTGTGCACCCCTGATGAAGATAGGGAGAGTCGGGCCCACAGTCCCCCACCGGAGGAGCCTGGGCCCCTCAAGGAGAGTCCTGGCGAAGCCTGCAAGACTCTGTCTGCCGTGGAGGAGGAATGTGACAGCGTGGGCAGCAGCGTGCAGGTGGTGATTGAGGAGCTGCTGGGGGCGGCCTCAGCGGTGGGGCCTGGGCCTCTGGGCTTCCCTGCCCCTCAGAGAGACCTGCGGCTCCCCGGGTGCACTCTGGCCACCAGCGAGGGGCCCCCACTATTGCATCCCGTGAGTACCACAGCAGTGCAGTTCCTCCTGGCCTGTCTCGTCCTTCTTTTCTCTCCTTATCCTACTTTCATTCCATATGTAAGCCTTTCTTTCATTTGTGATGCAAGAGAACAGCGGCAAATTTCCTCTGCCTTTAGGGACCTCGGCACTCCTGTGTGCTTCCCTACCGCTGGCCTCTTGGGCAGGTGGCTGGGGCAGGCATGGTGCTGGCGAACCCTCCCCTCCCTTGCAGGTGCCCAGCATGGCACATTCTCCTCACAGCTGTCTCGGCTGCTGCACAGCTCGGCCTCTCCTGGTGAGAACGCCTGCTGCGCGCAGACGGCTCATTCATATTTTATCACGGGCCCTCTGCCTGCCAAGAAGAGTGGGGTATGGTGAGATGGAATTGGGGCGGGGGTAGGGGCAGAGAGAAGGAAGGGTAGAGGGAGAGGACTAGAGTGAGGGTAAGAGAGGGCAGGTACAGGGAGGGAAGAGACAGCAGAAATGAGAGGTCTGAAGGAGCAAAGAAGAAAAGTGAGTCTGTGTAGAAAGGGGAGAATTTACATGGGGGAAAGACTGAGGTGGGGGGAAGGTGTAGCAAAAGAAATGGACACCTGAAAGCAAATAAATAATGAGGATGGCATGGAGAGGGGAAGAGGAAAGTGAAGAAGGAACAGGTGAGCATATTCAGTGAGCAGGAAAAGACATGGTGCCGTTTCAGTTTCTTTACTGCTCAAGGGCCATATGAGCAGGAAAATCCTGGCTGAGTAGAGTAAGAACTGCAGAATGTCACACATGGAAGCATGAAAAGGAGATGGAGCAACTATAGAGATCATAGAGACGAAAATAACAGATGTGTCACCACTCAAGAGCTGGTGGGAGGTCCGTCAGCTCACCACTTCATCCTCTGCTGCCCTCAATCTCCTCTCCCTTGGACAAGGCTTCCACTCAGGAAAGAGCACAGAGCAGAATACACAAGGTGGACGAGAGAGAGAGAAGACGCCCAGTCCCTCTGCTGGGGCTGAGCAGTGAATGGAGGAACTCCCCTTGCCCCTCCAGTCCAAGCGGCCACTGGTCGTTGCTCTCCCAAAGCCACAGCTGTGTGGCAGTTGTCACTGCCGCTCACTCCATAGTGGGTGCTTGGTCAGGACTCTCAGTGGTTTGGGCCGGAGGGAGGAGGAACTGGAAGGCAGGAGTCAGGAGGTACCAGGCCAGGCAATGCCCTGAGCCGTGGGTTTGCTCAGGCAGGGAAGGCTTCCAAGCCGACAGGATGGAATTAGATTTCACAGCGCAGAAAGCAGCTCACAGGTCTATAAATCTCAGCCTCCTCCCCCGCTTCTTTCTGTGTGTGGTTTCCCCCCACTTTCACTGTTTTGTTTTCTTGGCTGCAGAAATCCCCCTCCTCTCCTTCTCGCTCTCTGCCTTGCTCCCTCCTTCCTTTCCTTGCCCTGTGTGTCCTTGAATGAGGGCACAGGCAATCAGTCGGATGTCAGGGCCGTGACAGCAATGTGGCCAGGCCATGATCAAGGCGAGGGTACAGACTACCTGCAGAGGGAACGAAGGGTAGGTGAGGGGAACTCACCTGTGCCAGCCTTGCTGGGGATTCCTGACTTTGTGAATCCCTGCTTTCTTCTCATTTTCCTTTTATTTCCCCTCTTTATTGTTGCTACGGTTTAATTTTCTTGCTTGGTTTCCCTTTTTTGTCATCACTTCCTTCCCTAATCCCTTTTAGACAAAACATTTACCTTGCTACATTTCTTATACTCAAGAGCAAACCATAAAAGACCACTCACAGAGCATCAGAAACCTGCCTTGTCCTAGAAGCAGCCCTATGTTAACAACCTGTCAGGAGAGACCCTGTACAGTATACACAAAAACTATTTGCCCCTTGGTCCCAAAGGAATCCAGAGCATCAAGCCATTGAGCATCAAAGACTGCTCAGTTCCCCTCTTTTCCACTCTCTCTGCACTAGTCTTGGCCAAAGAATGGTGACTGACCAGGTTCCCCTGTGCATGGCTGGCTAACAGTCCATTCATTTTTCTGTTTTTAGCTGGTAGATGATTATGTGGCCTCTGAGGGTGCAGTCCAGCGAGTGCTAGTCCCTGCTTATGCCAAACAGCTTTCACCAGCCACACAACTGGCTCTCCAGCGGGCGTCTGCAGAGACAGGGCCAGAAAATGGAGCCAAGCTCCCACCACCTCGCCCTGAGGACATGCTCAGTGCTGCTGCTGCGTTGGACGGTGCCTTGGAAGAGTCTGGCCCTGGGAGCACCGCGGATCTGAGACACTCTCTTGGGCTCACTGCTTCCCCCTGCAGGACCCGAGTGAGCGGACAGAAGAACTCCAGGCGCAAGCGGGATCTGGTTCTCTCTGTAAGTGAGCTCCATTTCTAGTTTTTTTTTCCTGTAGTCTGGAGTGAGAAGTGAAGAGTGAATGGTGGGTGGATTTTAAGCCTCCCCTATAGAATGAATGGTGTCCCAGATCCAGGTGAAGTGGAAGGAACAAGGAGAGAGCCTTCTTGGGACCTTGGATAGGTAGTACATTTTCTATCAATCAAACTTTTAGGCTTTTCTAGAAAAAGTGTTATCTTCCCTCTCATGAGATGGGAACTATGTTGTATCTCCCAGTGTGCCATAGTCTTGATGGGAAAATCTCTAAGGAACTGAGCAGGTAATCACCAGTGTGTTGGGTAAGTGGCAAGGGGCCCCTTAGGTGGAAAAGTCAGGCTGTCCTGTGGTGGCCCTATAGCCCAAGGCTACAGGGGACCTCTATACTTTCTGCTCAATTACAGAGATTTGGAGAATGTAGTCATTCCAGGAGCTCTTGGCAGGGAAGGGACTGGCTTGAATTGGGTCTGCTTGAAACCTTCTTGGAGTGACTAGGAACATCTTGCTGCTTTGAGAGCTCCCAGCCTGGCAGCTGACCCAAACCTGGACATCTTCCAGGGCATCAGTTATCAACCTGTGGCACTTTTGCTCCCAGGAAACTGGAACCCACTGGAGATATTTCCATGTGTGGGCTGATAGAGGGAGGGCAGAATACTACTGACATCTAGTGGGAAGAGGCCAGGTATTCTGCTGAGTATCCTGCAAGGCCTTCCAGCACCCATAGGTACCAGCTGATATGTCAGTAGTGCAGAGTTGGGAAACCTCCTCCTTTTAGGGTAACCACAGTCTTTTGGATCAATTCTGCACATCAGATTTTCTTTCTAATAACCATAGAGATATTCTTTAGCCATAAATCTGTTGGCTGTAGTGTTTCTAGTCTCTGCGTAATGACTGGTATGAAGTATCTGGAGAGTACTGGTTGGGAGTAGATGTCATCACCCACAGCCAACCTAACTTCCATCTTACTATGTAGCCCATTTCTTTTCTTATAGTTTGAGTAAGATTGAAAGGCTGGAGCCGGGCGTGGTGGCGCACGCCTTTAATCCCAGCACTCGGGAGGCTGAGGTAGGTGGAACGTTGTGAGTTCAAGGCCGGCTTGGGCTGCAACGCAAGCACAAAGCCAGTCTGAGGTACATAGTGCGACCCTGCCTCAAAAAAAAAAAAAAAAAAAAAAAAAAGAAAGGCTGATCATTTATATATCCTTTATTTGTACTGCTTTTATCTTTCTTTTTTCCTGAGACCTCTTTTCTTGTTTTGTTTTGGTCTAGTGTTTTTGAGACAGGGTCTCTATGTGGTTCATACTGGCCTTGAACTCTCTATGTAGCTTAGGCAGGCCTCGAACTCACAGTGATCCTCCTGCCTCAGCGTCCTGAATGCTGGGATTACAGGCATGTGCTACTATGGCCGACTGAGAGATCTTATTTTTCTTCTCCCTTTCTTATGATTTGTTTTTGCATCAGAGATTCTCGTTTCTCTTGGAAGACACCATTCATTATCAGTATCAACTTGTTTCTAATCTTTATTTTGAATTTTGGTTATGTTCAGGGACATCTTACCAAGAACAGGGGGTGAGTTTAGCTTCTGTCACAAATCTGCTGCCCAATAAGCCTATTCCTGTTGCCAGTAAAAGAAATTAAGGAATAAGCCTAGAAATATATTTCAAGGGATTTCCCGAAATTTCATTGTATTTAGTAAGCCGGGCATGGTGGCGCACGCCTTTAATCCCAGCACTTGGGAGGCTGAGGTAGGAGGAGTGTTGTGAGTTTGAGGCTGGCTTGGGCTATAACGCGAGTGCAAGGCTGGCCTGAGCTACACAGTATGACCCTGCCTCAAAAAAAACCAGGGCCGGGAGTTTGGCTCAGTGACTTAAGCGCCTGTCTGACAGGCGCAAGGTTGTGAGTTCAATCCCCGGTGCCGCAAAAATAAATAAATAAGTACATAAATAAATAATAAATATGTGGTAATAATAATTTGTGTAAAATCAGGACTTTCATCACTTCCATTCTACTCCTGTCTGTCTCCGGAGAGAGGTATAGTATTGAGAATTGACTCTTTTTCTTTTTTCTTTTTTTCCTGTTACTGGGCATTGAACTCAAGGCCTTGGATAGGTAGGTGCTGTAGGTGCTGTACCATTGAGCCACACTCCCCAGCCCTGAGTCTTGGCTTCTTTCTTCCCTTTGGAGAGTTCATTGGCTCAGGGGACCTTGTGGCAGGACAGCTGCTTGCTCATCATGCTCCCTATTATCATGTTTGAAAAGTATCAAGAGGGCCAGTTGGAATTTTCTGCCCAGTATAGAGCAAGATTTAAAATATTCTTGTGCTAGACTATGGGTTTGCAGGGGGAGGGTTGCAGTCTTTGCTATTCAAATCTTTAGCTCTGGGAAAGAATCAAAGAGGCATCTCTTCCTTCTGCTGGGGCTCCTGTGGATTGCTGCTAGGATTCTGTGAACCAGAAAGACCAAGCCAGAACCCTTGATTCCTTGGAATGCTGCAGATCCCATTCACCCCTTAAGGAAATGTATTTATTTTTAGCTCACTCAGGAGGTAGATGAGCCAGCAGCCTTTGCAATCTTAACACTTATTGTCTGGAGTATTTTCCCTTTCCACTTCAAGCCTAGTTTGATTTTTATCACTTCATCTCTTCCAAACCACTTGCTTAGAAGCTATGTAACTTCCTTTTTTTCTTTTGTTGGGAAACTCTCTCAAATTCTTGTATTCACCTATTTCTTAGTCAGTCTTTATGCCTGGACTTCTAAGAGAGTAAACTAATTAGGTCAAATATAAAGTCAGTATTATTAAAGTCCTTTTTATAGAGTGGAGACTCTAGCTATGAAGAGATAATAGTACTTTCCTCAGTGGTGTGGCTAGCCAGCCAAAGAGAAGGTGGGGATTTCTGGATATGGAACTGAACCCTTAGGTGAGGATATGCATCTGTCAGTTTGTGACTGGTAACTTCTACCAACTGAAGATCTTGGGATAAAAATATTATCAGAAGGCTGGGGAGATAGCTCAGTGGCATAAACGCTTGCCTGGCAAGTGCAAGGTCCTGAGTTTGATTCCTAGTACAAAAAAAGAAAGAAAGAAAATATAATCAGAAACAACAAAACTAAATCTAACCAAAGGAAATGTAAAATTCTGCATTAATGTTCAAAGCACAAGTTGCACTATGAGTCCTGTGATATATTATAAGTGGCCATGGGGTTGCTAAAAATGGAGCACCCCTTGGGCATACTGGTACATGTGTGCCCATAATCCCAACACACTGGGAAGCTGAGGCAGGAGTATCCTGAGTTTGAGCACAGGTAGGGTGACTCAGCAACTTAGTGAAACTTTGTCTCAATATAAAAAATAAAAAGGGCTAGCTAGAAGATTTCAGAAGACTTGGGTTCAATCTCAAGTATTGCATTAAAAAAGAAGGAGAA
>RJWM01048233.1:0-11560 GCA_004363535.1 Dasyprocta punctata | reverse complement strand
AAGGCCATGTTGATAAAGACAAACTCTTTTCATAAAGGACTGGAAAGAAAGGGTTAAGTTGACTTTGTGGGCCAGGTCTTGGTCTCGTGTGCTGACCTCTGCAGTTGTGGCATGAGAGTTAGCATCAATGTGCAAACAGCACCCAGGGCTCATGTGAATGTGTGGAGCCACAGTGAGTGCCCCGCCCTACTCTCTCAGCGGGTGCAGTGAGGTGGGTCTGCGCTTGCTCTCTCCCCTTCCATGATCTCTCTCTCCAAAATGATACTACCTGGGGCCCGGGATTTAGCTCAGCAGCATAAGCGCCTGCCTGGCGAACATGAGGTTGTAAGTTAGATCCTCAGTACCAAAAAACAAAAAAAAAAAGATACTAACTTCAAATGACCCAAACAAGAAATTCAGTGATGGCCCCACTGTCTGGCATCAGATGCAGGGTCACGTCTCCCTCAAGGTATACCCAGGGGCAGAGAAAGTCCTACTTGAGGAAGGGCAGAGAACAGGCCACACATGGGGTTGAGAGCAGTTGAGGAAAGAACAGGAATGTGGTACTGAGTTCAGCAACATGCGCTTGGGTAGGTCAGGAGAGAACAGAAGAAAAGCAATACCTATGGCTACAACATCTCCAAATCAAACTGGGCATAGTGGTACACACCTGTAATCCCAGCACTCAGGAGGCTGAAGCAAGAGATCACTATGAGTTCAAGGCCAGCCTGAACTACATAGCAAGACCTCGCCTCAAAAAAAACAAAGAAAAATCTCCAAATACCCTTTCAAATTGCCATTTCTTAAAAAATGGCACAGCGCCTGCCTGGTTAAGAGTGAGGTCCTGAGTTTGATTCCCAGTACCAAAAGGAAGAAAGAAAGACAGACAGACAGACAGACAGGAAGAAACTGAAGGAAGGGGAAAAGAAATAAGGAATTTAGCCAGGCACATTGTGCAGGTCTGTAACCCCAGGTAGTCAGGAGCCTGAGGCAGCAGGATTACAGACTCTT
This sequence comes from Dasyprocta punctata, assembly GCA_004363535.1. Classification (NCBI taxonomy): domain Eukaryota; kingdom Metazoa; phylum Chordata; class Mammalia; order Rodentia; family Dasyproctidae; genus Dasyprocta; species Dasyprocta punctata. The sequence goes on along the minus strand of RJWM01048233.1, from coordinate 10,570 downwards.
CAGATCAGTCTAAGCAATTTATTGAGACCCTGTTGCAAAATTTAAAAAAAAAAAAAAAAAAATGAGGGCTAGGGATGTAGCTCAGTAGGAGAGTATCCCTGGGTTCAATTCCCAGTACCACAAACAACAACACAAATGGAATTTGCAGTGTGGTTAAGTATCACATAAAACAGTTGGGGAAAAGTCCTTCAAAAGGTGATTCTTTAAAGCTTTATCACTAGATCGAGTCCATGTGAAACAAGCCATACAACAGGAAGTTTACAGGGATTCAGGGAGGAAGTTAAACAGAAATACCTTTTGAAAAAATTAACTTTTTACCTGATACATAAAAAAATAATAATTATACACATTCATAGAGTGCTATAGGATGGTTTTATTTACAATGTTCAAATCAAGTTAGACATAGTTCCTCAAGAGTCAAGCTCTGGGATCAATCCTCAGCACCACCAAGGGGGAAAAAAGAGTCAATGAGCCCCTTCAGCATCAATATTACCACACCTTCATAGGATAGCTATCTTTTGCAAAGTCTCTGATTAAACCTCCAAGACAGTAAAATCAGAGAGGCTGAAAGGTTGAAGTTCACTTGGAATGCTGTTATCACTGGAACTGGTCACCCTTGAGTTGACTTTTTTTTTTTTTTTTAAAGCAGTCGAAACCTTAAGTAAACAAACCCAGCAACCAGTGAAGAAGACACACCCAGAAACTCTGACTGCACAGTTCCCAGTGGACGGCCCCCTCCCACACACAGGCGGCGGGGCTGGAGCTCCAGCAGCAAAGCACACTCTCCACACCTCACACCCCACAGGCGGCGGTGGCGAACCGGCGGCACGTGTGCAGCAGCGGGCTCTCTGTCATCACTGAATGCTCAAAAAGGTTCTAAAAGGCTCGCTATCACTGCCACATGGGGACAAAGAAGGAGGGTTCAATAAGAGGCAGGGACCCTGTAACCATCCTTTTGGTGGCAAAAGCTAAGCCCTTCCTGGCTTTTTTGGAGTGGAGGTACTAGAGATTGAACCCAGTGTCTTACTCACAGTAAGTATGCAATCTACCGCTGAGCTGTATCACCACCCCCCTTTTTTTTATTATTATTTTATTTTGAGACAAGGTCTCATCAAGTTGCTCATTCTGGCCTCCAACTTGTGATCTTCGTGCCTCTGCCTCTCAAGTAGCTGAGATTACAGGTATATGCGCCCATGGTTAACCCATCCTTACTTTACTGAAACAGCTTTGGTTTTTTGCTCCTTATATAATTTCATCTAGGTTTCTACATGTCCTAAAAAATCAGCCATTTAGGATGCTCGACAGAGCTAAAGGCGCTTTCATAATAATCCGTATCTTTCCCCTGTACCTGCCTGGCAGCTTTCCCCCCAGGCCACCCCACACCCCACTCCCAATGGCCAGAACAAACCTACCCAGGAACCAGTGTCCATTACTCAACTGACCTTCCTGGCAAGAAACCAGTCTGGTCAAAGAAACAGGTGATAGCAGTTTGTGAGTTGCTTGTAACAGCATCCTAACAGAAACAAAGTTTCACTCTGAACTCCTCTGAAGGTCATTCAGTAGCACTCACTTGGAAGGTATTTCTGGAGGGACTGCCTGGGCTTTTCAGCAAATCACAACATAGACAACACAGAGGAAGCCTTGACAGGTTAACACTATATACTAAAACCAAAGCAAAACCTCTTCTTATCACTCTCGCCATCTCACTAAAATACTTTGTTGGTAACTGTGAGTGCAGAATTAGTCACTGTGGCTTGCCAATGTGTCACCTAAGTAACAAAGTCAAAAGGCTGCCAACCTCTACCATTCCCAAACATCTCTGGAGCAAGCACAATAACATGGACAACAGTGTTTCCTCCAGGATGATAAGCAGAAAAACCAAAGAAAGTGGGAGAAAGCAGTTATTTTATTTTGCAAAGTCCAATCTCTTTCTGCATAATTTCTTAAAAGCTTTTCTTTTCAGAGCCCAGATTCACTCTTTTAAAAAAGGGAATCTAGCTGGATGTGGTTGGTGGTGCATGCCTGTAATCCCAGCACTCAGAAAGCTGAGACAGGAGGACTGCTCTAAATTTGACACCATCCTGGGTCACATAGTGAGTTGAAGGGCAGCCTGCACTACCTAGGGAGATCCTGTCTCCAAAAAAAAAAAAAGAAAAGGGAAACCTGAGTTTTACCTTCTGTCCCACTCTCTTAAAATTCATTTTAAAAGCCAAAACAACTTTTACAACATACACAGTCACTAATTTTAAGCACAAAGAACCAAAGCAACAACAACTGAGATACAGCAACAGCAACCTAGGAATTTCACGAAAAACTGAAAGCTTTTTAACACTTACCCATTCTTCAACATTGGGGGGCTGCTCATCATAAATGCGTTCTTTATCCCACAAAATATTAGACTTTTCATACCGGTCCATCTTTCTTCGTGTTTTCACAGCAAAGAAAATTATTAAAGCAAAAGCCAACATAATCAGGAACCCCAGAACAATGGCAATAGCCTAAAAAGAAATTTAAAACATTGGCATAATTAATTTTAATTGCTTACTTTACTGCAATCTACCCTCTACAAGTTAAAATTCTTATCTATCGAAGGAGCCATTAAGTATCTGTGGTTTATGTGATACAGAATTGAAACAAATGGCTGCATTTTAGACATACCACAAAACCTAACTTACACCGACAGGGCAAAGGCCAGCGAAGCATGTGAGTGCACTCAGGCACACACAATCCTTGATTTAATCCTTAGAATATGCTTAAAGCTAAGTACTATCATCACTCCATTTTACAGCTGTAGAAAACTTTCTGAAGCTAGTTCACGCGGGGGCCCCACTTTTATGAACAGATGAAACAGCCAGTAGGTTCAATCAACAGCATACTTCTAAAGGGCTTAAAAAATGCTAATCTCAGAATTACCTTTAATTTCCCAAGCATGCCTATAATCTTGTTCATAACACATGCTTGGCAAACCCTTCTACACTCAGTGTAAATTTCACACAGGATCTGTCTGGCCATAAATGATGAAGGCATGAAACTAACCAAGCTGTGAATTATAACCAATGGGTAAATAATCCCTTTGGTCCACCAGGCTTGTTTTCAGTCTTCTATAAGAGAGGGCCTATGACAAGAAAACTCACAACCATGGATGGTTCTTGTAGTGTCTGCTAAGTGTATTAAGTGTACATTGGACTGGGACCGTTTGATGTTAAGGCAGATACCAGGTAGGCCTGGATAATGCTACCGGTAACTGGGGGCTCCCCTTCCATCTATCCTCAGTGACATCCTTTCTCAAACAATGTAGGTTTTGAGGAGTCAGAGGATTAGGAGGAATAAGGGCTTGGTAAGATAGAAGTACCAGTTCTCAGTCCCTGTTCACCACAGAAATGTCTGAAATGCAACAACATGAATTCTGAAAGGTCCAGCTGCAGGGAAAACAGTCATCAAAATAAACAGACAGTTAAAGGAGAAAGTCTAACCCCAAAAGAGTGACTCAGTCAGGTAAAACAATGTGAATTCCTGAGTCAAAAGAGAGAGAGAGATTAGCAACTCAGAAACTTTCAGGTGTTAATGTAATTAAATGACTCATGGTTGCTAAAGACAAGGTTCTCAAACCTACCTGCACATCTGAAACCCTGGATAGCTTTTAAAAATTCAGACACTCTGAAAACTACAACACACTTCTGAAAGAAACTGAAGACATACACAAATGGAGGGATATCCTATGCTCATGGAATGGAAGATGTCAATATGCTCCCAGATTAGTTTAGAGTCAATGCAACTCTTCAAAATCTTAGTGGGCCTGAGTTCAATTCCCGGTACAAAAAAAAAAAAAAAAAAAAAAAAAAAAAAAAAAAAAAAAAAAAAAAAAAAAAAAACGCAAAATCAAAAATAAATAAATAAATGCAAACCCAAAATCCTAGTGAGCTTTTTTCAGAAATTGATAATAAACTGGTTCCAAAAATTCATATTGGAAATACAAGGAACCAAAAATCTAGCCAAACCACCCTACCACTTCATGATGTTAAAACTTCCTACAAAGTTAGTAAGCAAGACCGTGTGCATAAACATAGAAACATAGACGAAAGGAATTGATCGAGAGTTCAGAAATAAATGCTCACATTTATGGTCATTTTTTTTTAAGAGGTGGAGGTGCTGAAGAATCAAACGCAGGACCTTGTACACAGCAGGCAAGCACTATTATTATAAGTTACATCTGCAGCCCATATGGGGTTTTGTTTTGAGACAGTCTTGGTCACATGTGAACTCACTATGTGACTCCCAGGCTGATATCAAACTTACAAGTCTCCTACCATAGCCTGCCAAGCACCGGGATTACAAGTATGCATTTTGCCAATGGTGTAAAGAATGTTTAATGGAGAAATAGTCCTTTCAGCAAATACTATCACAACCACACAGTCACATGCAAAGAATTTTGGACTCCATTATATCACGACCAAAAAATTAACTCAAAATGGATCAGAAGTCAAGTGTGGTAACACACACCTATTGTTGTAGCATCTCGGAGGCTGAGGCAGGAGGATCTTAACCTTGAGGCCAGCATGGACCACACAGCAAGACCCAACCTCCAAAGAGTTGGGTGGGGCATGGTGGCACACATCTGTAATTCCAGCACTCAGGAGGCTGAGGCAGGTGAATTGCCACAAGTTCAAGGCCAGCCTGAACTATACCGCAAGACCTTGTCTAAAAAAAAAAAAAAAAAAAACAGCCAAGTGTGATGGCACTCTAGGAGGCTGAGGCAAAAGCACTGCAAGTTCAAGCCCACCACAGGCAACTTAACAAGGCCCTGTCACAAAAAACGAAACAAACAATAAACAAATAAACCCATAGGCTGAGGGTGTAGCTCACTGCAGAGCTGGGTTCAATCCTTAGTTCCACAGGGAAAGAAGGAATGAAGATCAGTCAGTCAATGGCCTAACTGTAAGAGCTAAAATTGTACAACTCAGTAAAAACATAGAAGCCAGGCATGGTGGTGCACAGCTATGATCTCAACACTCAGAAGGCTGAGGCAAGAGGATCGCCACAAGTTCAAGGCCAGGCTGGAATACACAGTGAGACTCTCTCTCAAAAAAAAGAAAAACTTTGCACTTCGAATTAGCCAAAGCATTCTTAGATATAACCCCAAAGCATAAGCAACAAAAGAGAAATTAGAGAAATTAAACTTCATCAAACCTAAAAACTTTGGTGCAAAGAAACATCTTCAGATATATAAACAATTAAAAATAGCCTCATTTAAATAAAACTGAGTAAAGAAACTGCCACTTCTTCAAAGATGATAAAAAAAATGGCCAATAAGTACATGAAAATGATGAGAATGTACATGATCAACAGCACTATCAAGGAAATGGAAATCAAAACTACAGTGAAGCCCTGGGTTCAATCCCCAGCACTAGGGGGTAAAAAACACAATAGTAGTACTTGACACCCCTTAGCAAAGGCAGAATCAGACAAACTGACAATAACAAGTGCTGGTGAGAAACACAGATACTGGAACATGCATACATTTCTGCTGGAAATTTTAAATGTGCGATCTCTTTAGAAAAGTCTGGAGCCAGGCGTGGTGGCACACTCCTATAATCCCAGCACTCAGGAGGCTGAGGCAAGAGGATCACTGCAAAGTGAACCCAAGGCTAGGCTGAGCTGCATAGCGAGACCCTGTCTCAAAAAGAAAAAAAAAAAAGTCTGGCAATTCTTCAAAAGGTTAAACAAACGAAGCATAATGACAATTTAAGGAGGTCCTGTCTCAAAACAATAGGGCTGGAGATGTAGCTCAGTGTACAGGTCCTGGGTTCAATCCCTAGTCAAAAGAAAACCTGAACACTAATGTTCACAACAACTTGTATGTACAGCAGTGATCATTACATTATTTCTAACAGTCACACAGAATCAGCTCCAATGTTCAGCCACTGATAGGTCAATAAAATTTGGCATACACATTCATTGGAAGATAATCGTTAAAAGAAATAAAGGACTCATACAAGCTAAAACATAGCTAAACCTTAAAAACATTATGGTAAGTGAAAAAAGCCAATCGTATAAGACCACATATTCTGGGATTACAATAAAATACCTAAAGAGGTCAATCCAGAGAGGTAGGATTAGTGGTTGCCTAGGGAAGTTTAGGAAAACGGCTACGTCCTACAGCCTTCTGAGGTGATATTTACACATTCAGTGAATATATGACAAACCTGAGCTGTTCTTTGAATGGGTGGAATTCTACAGTATTTTAATGATATCTTAATAGTGATACACAGTCCCTCCTGAGTTCTAATATAATTAGAAATAGGGTCTTTGTTTTTTGGGTTTTTTTGGTACCAAGGATCGAACTTACAACCTTGCGCTTGCCAGGCAGGTGCTGTGTCACTGAGCTATATATTCCTGACTAGAAATGGGCTCTTAACATCAAATTTTCTTAGGTCTTTTGTTGTTGTTGTTGTTGTTGTTGTTATGGTATCAAAATTTTCAAATTATTCTTAGAGTAACTCTGTTACACATCTCAGGCTGACAGCATCTGACACAAGGAAAGGAGAACAAAATAAAAAACCAAACACTATTCGTACCTCCTGGGGTTCTACCACACAGTAGTGATACAAATACTGGTCCATGTAGAGGCTACTAACGGCAGCTGTGTAAAACTGGCTGCAGAGGGTGTATATTTGTGAGCCATACATAGATCCAGATGCCTGGGCAGTGGGGTTGACGCCCATTATATAGACGATGGTGGCAATGAACACCATGATGCCCAGGATGGCACTCAGTATTATTACAGTCAAGTAATATCTCCTTGTTCTGGACAGTTCAGATCTTACAACACTGGTAACGAATATCACCAATGAAGCAATGAAACAAAAGGCAGCCATGGCCAACAGGAAGCCCTTGGCCGCTCTTGGATCGGTGTAGCCTGCTCCATAGCCATAACCATAGCCATAACCATAGCCATAGCCATAGCTTCCTACGTAAGGGTAGCCCATGCCACTTCCCAGAAGGGCAGTTCCATAGCCTCTGTCCCAGGCGAGCGTGGAGGCAACACAGGCAAATACAGCAATGCACATCACAATAATGAGCATAGCCAGAATCCGAATCACTCCTGGGGGCGAGGTCCATTTGTAGAAATGAAGGATTTCATCCTCTGGGTAGAAGGAATATGCTGGCTGAGACAGCATCGGTCGAACATGCATTTCTCCACCATATATGTCATTGCTTGGTGCATAATGATTTGGTTTGCTGAAATGCACATAAAAACAACTTTAAGTTAGCACTTTTGAGTGGTAAGCAGAAAGGATATATAAAGTTCTTGCAATCAGGCAAACAAACCATAACAAAACTATTATTACTGCCCACTGGTCAGTAAAGGTATCCACGCACTGTATGGTAAGAAAACTCTGTACTGGAAGCACCCAAGAGCTTGTCACAGGATAGATTATAAGTCCCCAAAGCTGTGGGCTCTGCAGGGCTAAGGCAAAACATGTTTCCAGCTCACAGATGCTGCCCTGCTTGAAAATGCATCATGAGAATGACGGTTCTAGTGTATTATGGAACACGAGTTCTCAGAATTTACTCCATATCAGACACCTGGAAAAGTATAAAACTCAGGGAATGGGATTGAGTATGTAGCACAGGGGTCGAGCACTTGCCTAGCAAGTGCAAGGGCCAGGGTTCAATCTCCAGTACAGGAAAAAAAAAAAAAACCCAAAACCTTCAGATGGTGTACACCATATCAGTTAAATCAAAATCCCTGAGGATTTTTGAGGACACAGATGAGACCCACAGTGTCAACCCTTTTGCTTTTGTGACACGAGATAGGTGCAGTCAGATGTAACACCTACAACTGGCCTCCAGGGCCATGCGCAATCCCTGGCAGCCTCCTCTTGAAGAAAGCACCTTCATTAATTTATTCTTGTGACATCTGTTTACTGCAGTTACCGGGATGACTCATACTGGGAATGGGGATAACAAAAGAGCAGGATACCTTACTGCAGTTTAATCTGTTCAGGGAGTAACATACTGAGAAGAAAAGTACTTTGAAGTCTTCCCTGCCATCCCATAGAGGGACTGGATTGAACCCAGAGCCTCTGCACTAAGCTATGTCCCCAGCCCCTTTTATTTATTACTTTGAGACAGGGTCTTCCTAAATTGCAGAGGCTTGTTCAGATTGGCAATTCTCCCGCCTCCGCCTCTCAGAGCACATATATACCATGATGACAGGCTAGGTGTTCTGTTGCTTTGTGACCTGAGTAACGCCATATGGATGTTTGCTTAGAATTCATCAACCATCACACAGTATGTTGTGTCTTTTTCTTCATATGCATTATGGTTCAACCCTTTTTTTTTTTTTTTTAAACAAAGGCAACACACAATACCATTGTTAGGTTAATGGAGCACTACTAAATTACAATGCTCTCCAGCTCCCCCCACTCCCACCCTCAGCCAGTGGTCCTGAGGATCAATCCCAGGATCCACACATGCGAGGCTGATTCTCTACCACTGAGCTAACCCCGACCTCTCCAACATATTTTAAGGACCACACTGTCATAAACCGTGTCCCTATCATGTTCAGGCAATAACTGAGGAGGCTACATAATTGGAAGACAAGTCACAGGTAGAACTGAAATACATATTTGGTCTTAATTCCTGTAACCTGTCACACAACTAAAATCCTAGGATTTTCCAAACTGCTACACAACTTTTTGTATGCTAATGAGCTGGACACCTCCCCCACAGCTTCAGGATGGGGGCTGCTCAGTTAAGAGCAGGCCATGGCTTCCCAGGCCTAATATTCAGGGAGCAGACAGGGGCTAAAGGTTCAATCCATCGCCAATGGCCAATGATTTAATCAGTTACGCCCATGTAATGAAACTTCCGTAAAACCCCAAAAGGACTGGGTTCACAAGGCCTCCAGATAGCTGAACAGGCGGAGCTTCCTGGAGGGCAGTTCACCCAGAGCGCATGGCAGCGCCACACTTCTCCCCACACCTGCGCCTCTTTGATCCGGTATACACTGGTAAATGTCAATACTGTGAGTGTTCCCTTGGTTCTATGAGCTGCTCCACTCACTTAAACCCCAACAAAAGGGTTACAGGAACCCCAATTCATAGCCAAAGCACAGGCAAAACCTGTACTTGCAAACTGGTATTCAAAAGCCGAGGACAGTGCCATGGGACCAGCCCTCCAGTGAGAGCTGCACTATCCCCAGGTAGAGGGCCAGGACCAAGCTGGAGGACAGCCTGGCCGGGTCCACTGGGAGCTGCGTGCTCCCAGCCAGTGAGCAGAAATCCCCATGTGTCTTTGGTGACCAGAAGTCACAAAACTATTCTCTATCAGCTGTGCCGTAAGAGTACAGCAGGAGAAACTTAATTTGTTTTTTCCTATATTAAATCCTGACAATTATCTGAGGTAAAGTTACAAGCTATTTAAAAGAAGAAATCCGTATCAATGTTTGATAACAAGTACAAAATTTAAGAATTCACTGATACATCCCCAAGGACCCCCAGTTTTGCTTGTTTCATACAAGGCAGGAATCACTTTTAAAGTTGACAATATGGGAAACCTTCTGCTAAGTGAAGAAGCCAGTCACAAAAGGCCACTTATTACACAACTCCATTTATACGAACAGAGAAATGCAAAGACAAAGAGTAGACTGGTGGCTGTTTATGGGTGGAAGACTTGGAAGTGACTGCTAGGGGTGAGAGTGATTAATGAAAGTGTTCTAAAATTAATTGTATTAAGCCAGGTGTGGTGGTTCAGGCCTGTAATTCCAGCACTTGGGAGGTTGAGGCAGGACTGCCATTGAGTTCAAGGCTAGGCTGCACTACATAGCAAGACCCTACCTCAAAACAAAACAAAAAAAATCAAACTAAATTAAATTAAATTAATTGATGTTGTATAAGACTGTGAATACAAAACAAACAAACAAGCCCAAAGAAAAACCCCAAAACTGTGAATATAATAAAAGCCAGTAGCCAGGCATGATGGTGCATTCCTATGATCCCAGCACTCAGAAGGCTGAGGCAGGAGGACTGCTCGGAGTTTAAGGCCAGCCTGGGTTACACACTGAGTTCAAGGCCAGACTGAATTACAGGGCAAGACCCCGTCTCAAAAAAATAAAAAGCCAGTGAGCTATCTATTCTAAATGAGTAAACTGCATGGCATGTGGACTACATCTCAATGAAGCTGCTCTGTTAATATCTGACAGTATGTCACCAACGGAAAGCTAAAAAAGGCATGAGTACTGAAGTTTCATACCACGTGTGAAAAACAAAAAGGAATACACACAATTATACAACTAGACAGTCTCTAGAGGAAAACATGAGACATGGAGACAGAAGTTGCCTCTGCCTAGGTGAGTGTAACAAGGAAACTCACCTTTCACCATACAGTCTTCGGTACAATTCAAAATTTACAAACCCATAGATTGACACTAAACAGATGTGTTTCAACTGCACATATTCTTTACATACATCTTATTAAAAAAGAAAATAACTAAAGAATTATTTACTTACAATTCATCAGGTCTATAGGGAGGTGGACTTTCAAAAGGCCTCGATGACATGGTGGC
>RJWM01048232.1:0-11569 GCA_004363535.1 Dasyprocta punctata | reverse complement strand
ACAAGCAATGTGGTAAAAGTGAATTGGCTTGGGGCACAAACTCCAAAGCTGAGATGCTTACCGGTAACAATTATACAAGCAGTGATTCATCACTGCACTAAGCTTATATTCTTTATTTTCCCAGGAGATAGACAGGTGGCTTTTGCCTAACTTTTATTTCCCAATGATTTCAGAATGTTTACAGCAAGAAGATTCTCAACTGGAAGATGAATATTAGGGCGAATCACCAGCAGCTAAGGCAACACACATACATCAAACAGGCAATAGGGAGTGGAGGGAAACAGGATAAATTGGACAGCATGGGCCCTATCTTGAGGTGCATCTGAAGCTATTCACTGAGTTGCCACCCAGTGTTATCTTTTGGGAAGTCTGGCCAGTGTTGGAGATCTTCTTCTTTTTAAAAGAGAAAACAGAACCCAAGATTTTGTTTAAAGTCTCCTGATTTTTAAATGTTACCTTAAGCTTTTTATATTACTTCAGAGACCAAACAAATCATGTATATGGGTAAATCCAATCTTCTCACCGTAGCTTGTGACTTTGGCTCAAAACCTATTTTAGGTATCGATTATAGAACCCTTAGAGTAGTTGGCAAAATGGGTTATTTTAGTGAAATAGGCCAGCTCTGAAACAGGGACTCTCTTCAGGCTGTTGAGGAGCTGGTCCCTGCCATTGCGTGAGGGAGACAGCACCTGTGATGATGTTGGCAGCGCTTTGGTTTTAAATAAGGCTGCTCATCTGATTTGGGTTTGTGCCCAGAGACCTAAGCCAGGGTCTGCAGGGGCCATAATGATAATTCCGCACACACTTGAGCTAACACATGTAAAGTGCATATCACAGCACCTGCACACAGAAAACATGTAATAGACGTTTGCTGTCTTGTCACCTCCTACTTCGCTGCCTCCTTGTCCTTTTCTTTAGGCACTGGAACATAAACATTTGACATGTCACTCTTACTCTTCAGGAGATCCTTAGTCAAGGCAATTGATGGTTGTGCTACTGTCAGCATCTTAATAGTTTTTGAATATGATTTAAGCATTTATTGAAAATCGTTCTGTCCTCTCCTCCAACCCAAGGCCAGCAAGTGATTCTGGGAGACTGATACTAAAGCAAAATATGCATGAACTATTTTACAGTGTGGGGATATCTGTACAAGGGTAAAATATGCATCGACCTAGACATGAAATTCATCAAGGAATTATCTTACCAGTATGATTCCACATTCAGTGGTGGTCAAGGATGCTACTAAACATCCTATCCTAGAAAGCAAAGAATTATTCAGGTCAAAATATGCAGCATCAAGACTGAGAAATCCCAGCTCTTCAGGTACTAAAAAGAAAGAGAGAACTCTGCATCTACTGACAAAGAGTCGACTTGAAGATACACTGTGAAGAGAGAAAGTACTATCTATTCATAGCTGTGTAACTGAGAACACAGTGTGCCTGTGTATGCCTACATGCTCTAAGAGTGTTCATGGAAAATACGTTTTGAATTTCCTAACAATGGTGCTTCTGGAGAGGGGTCTAATGAATGAAGATAACTTAAGGCAGGGAAAATTGAAGGTTGTTTTACTTTCTAAGTATTTGTATTGTTCTAAGATTTCAACAAATCAAGCTGTTTCATTTTTAGTTTAAATTTAGATTTTGTGGTTGTTGTTGTTAAGTAAAATGATCAGCGGTAGAACAAGACAGTGGTAATGTGTTTTCTTCTCTCTTCCCTTCTCGTCTCTCCAAGACAGCATCCTCCAGCCTAGGATACCTCTTCCATGGCAGTCTCCCAGGCAAAGCTCAGCTACCAGTAATTTTTACTTTAATAAAATTTTAATTAAAAAGCAAAATCTCTCAGGAAGATTTATGTTTTAAACCTTGTTATTCAAATTCTGTTATGCAATAAAAGACTGTGTCATGTGCAGTGGGATTTTGAACGTGGAGCATTCTGTTCCGAAATCAAGAAGACAATTTTGGAGCTGCTGAAGTGATGCCCATACGGCAGCATTCTCTCTCCCTCTCTCCCTCTTTCCCTCTCTTTCTCTCTCTCTCTCTCTCTCTCTCTCTCTCTCTCTCTCTCTCTCTCTCTCTCTCTCCCCATCTCTCTCTCTCATAAATTGCACTGTGTGTACTCAATGTATGCAGCATGGTACAGGATATAGATACTAAAATGATTACTGTGGTGAAGCAAATTAATATATCCATCATGCCACAAAATTAGCTGTATTTTCTTTTTGTCACAAAAGCAGTTACCATCTACTCATTTACCATAAATCACAAATACCATTCAATTTTCTTATTTATAGTCTCCATGTTGCACACTTGATCCCTAGACTTGTCCATCTATATATCTGTGACTTTTTGTGTCATCTGACTTATACCTCCCCAGTTCCTCCCTAGCTTTTAGCCCTTACTCCTGTTAACCACTGCTTCCTCTGTTGCTCTATATTTTATTTTTTTATTTATGTTCCCCTATAACTGAGATCATGCAATATTCATTTTTTGTGTGTTTGGGTTTTTAGCACAATGTCCCTCAGATTCATCCACAGAAGCAAATGACAAGCTCCTGTTCTTTTTATGGCAGAATACTATCCCATAATTTATGTTTATGAGAGTTTCTTTACTGATTTGTCTATCAGCAGATGTAAATACTGTTTCAATATTTATGGCTATTGTGAATAGTGACGTACTGAATACAGGAGTACTGGTGTCTTTACAAGGTAGTAGTCTCATTTACATTGAACATTTCCTCAGAAGTGGATTGAGAAGTCATGCTGTCTTAATCCCTTTCCAGTTGCTGTAACAAAATCACTGGCACTTGAAATTTGAAGAGTAAGAGATTTGTTCTGGCTCGTTGTTTCAGTACATGGTTAGCTGATTCCAAGTCAGAAACAGCATGGCGAGAGATAGGGCAGAGCAGAGTTGCTCAGATTATGGGGACCAGAGTGCAGAGAGAGAAGGAAGAAGAAAGGGACAACAATGTGCCCTTCCAGGTCATGTTTGGAGTGACCCACCTCCGGCCAGGCCCCAGGTCCTAACTGCACATTTGACTGCTGAACTCATAAGTAAACAAATTCACTGATACCTGTAGCACCGCCATGACGCAATCACCTTCCAAAAACATTAGACTTTGAGAGGATATTCTAGATCAAACCACAACAATAGCTCTATTCTTTGGTTTCTTTAGAAACTTCCATACTGTGCTCCATAATTGCCCATGCATTACATCAGCAGTACACAAGAGTTCCGTTTTCTCCTTAACTTCGCCAACCCTTGTAGCCTTTCACATTGTGGTAATGTCCATCTTCATGGGTGTGAGATAGTGTCTCACAATGCTTTTGATTCACATTCTCCTTCTTCCTTGCTCTTCAGTTGAGTCTTTGAGGAATTTCCTTTTGGGATTGTACCTGTTACCCTTATTTTCAGAGCAGCCACCAAACTTTGCAACAGGTTGGCGCAGCAATATGTACTCTTGGCCCTAGGGAAGCGTGAAAAATTTTGGTTTGATGTTTAGTCTTCTTCTGTTTCCAAAAGTTTTTCCACAATCCTAAAATCAACATCCCCACCCTTCTTTCCCAGAACCAATCATAACATTTTCCGGTTAACATGTGATCATTTTACATGATAACTAACACTACTAAATAATTGAAGTCTGTTCTAACTGAAATAGAAACATTCCAATAAATAAACTGGAGCCTTGACTTTCTATTTACAAAGGAGAAAACAATATGGGAGTGGTGTAATTTAAAAGAAAGTAAAACCTAGAGGATAGATTGTGGGATAGGGGCTGGTCTCGGAGATATTAAATAACACTGACATATAAAGGGCTATAAGATTCCATCAGCATTTATGTTGTGCATATTTAACATTCTTTCAGGGTGGTAAATACTGTTTTAATATGCCATTTCTTTACTATGTAAAGTAGTCTTTTATAGATTGGCCTCTTGTTAAATATCAGCCCTTCCAATCAAGCATCCAATTGTAATCCTGGCTCTCTCCCTTGAATGGTTTTCACTAGTTGTATATTAAATATACAGCCAATACCATATAGTTATGATCTCCATCTGCAGACTCTGATATTTTCAATGGCCTTAGCAAGATTTCCTTTGGGTACTTTGAACAGAGACAAAATAGGCTATCGACTATCCTGAAGCAATTATAAAGCTGGGTTGTTCAATTTTGTATGGTGAGAATTCATTTGCCTTACTCCTAACCTAACATCACTGCATATAAATGCAATAAAAACTATAGGTTCAGACTCAATCCTGGCATCATGTATTAGAACATTGTATCTCATCAAAAACATTTTCTCAGGTGAAATAAGCTGCCTATACTTATAGAAACGCTTCAACTGTAAATATGATTGCCATAAAAAAATCATATTAACAAAAGGTCTACTATTTAGAGAGTCAAAAAAACCATCTAACATGTTCTCCAAAAAGAAATTCAGTTTCTACTGGTGAATCCCAAAGCTGAAACACTCTTCAGTGAGCCAAATACAATGGGTAACATAACAGCAATTACTCGTTTCATATGAGGAGTATGATAAGCGGCTAATTGTTCTTCTTTAACAGAAAATAGCAAACCTTTCCAAATTAGCCCTGACACTTCTGTCAATATAACCTTTCTAAATGCAAGTCTCATCTGGTCACTCTCTGCTTTACAACCATGCCTCTGCCTGAGACCACCAGGGTCATCTTTGGGGATCTTCCTCAAAGAACAAAGATAAGACTTTCAGTGATTCTACTGCATCCAGATTTTTAGCCTGCCTCTCTGCAATAATTTCACTTTCACCTTATACTTTAACAATACCTAAACCTTTGCAGTTCACTGGGTAGTTCTGTTGCTCAGAGGCAGGGAATAGTATGAAGGGAGTGAGACATTTGCTGCAAGCACAAAATTTAAGATGATATTTTTTTAAAAAAATAAACAATGTTTTTGTGTGATATTTTAAAAAATAATATTGCTAAAATTTTAATGACTGAATTGTCAAACTAAGGCAGGTATGTTATGATATGGTGAGCATCAAAGTATTTATTTAGAGATGACAATCTTTCCTCCTATTTTTATGTCTACCTTTGTCATTTAAGAAGCACCTTTTCTAATAAGCTCTCCCTGACTTTACCCTTTTTAAATAAAAGCTTGGGGGCTGTTTCTGAATCTCCATAATGTTCATTGTACCTTGTACCGGCTTCTATTCTTTCACTTATCTCTCTGTTATTATTATTATTATTATTTTTTTGCTTATTAGTCTCTACAACAGCTGTGTTAGAGCACTGTGTTAGAAGAAACCTCTGTGAATGCACTGTGTATGTTCTTACAAAGACTCTGGTAAACAGAATTCTAAGATACCCCATGAGTTCCACCCCCTGATGTTACGCCCATGATGAAGTTACATGATGTGGCAAAGGTAATGGAACTCATCCTTGATTAGGTTACATTACAAAACCAAGGTAGAGAAATTTGAAGGTGTAATTAAGGACCCCAATCAATTGAATTTAATCAGGAGGGAGATGTTCTTGGCTGTCCCTGACTTAATCAAAGTCCTTTAAAAGAGAGTTCAGATTTTCCCTGAAGTCAAAGTCTGTCCTACTGGCTTGGAAGAGTTAGTTGCCATAAGAAGTGCAGGAAATGAGTTTTGAAAACAAAACAGACAAACAAACAACAACAACAACAAAAAAAAAAAACACAGTGAATGTGGAAGAGAAGTCAAAGCTGCAATATAGCCACAATTCACATCTTGACTGTAGTTCTGTTAGACCCTGAGCAAATGACCAAGCTACTCTCAACTCCTATGTGTGCTGTCCCATGATCTATAGAAACTATTTTAAGTTGTTACATTTATATAAAATTTACTATTAAAAATGGAAAAATAATACAGAAACTATTATAGTATTCCCCTAAGATAATTCTGTGTACAATTCATCATTTAACCTTTAATCTACTACACCAAGCTTAAACTAATTTTTCTAAAGAAGAGCTATGAATGTGATATTTTCTAAGCAGAGCCTTCCATTAGTAGCTTCCCATTTTCCATAGAATGAAGCAAATGTCCATATTGCACATTCCTGATGTTCTTCCAATCTGCTTTTCAAAACTAACCCCCCATTACTCTGTATAATGCTCTACTCCAGCCAAAGAACATTCACTCTTTTGATGTGTGTTAGGCAATTCTTCCCTCTGCAGCTTTGTTATATCTCCTACATATAAATTCATATTTAATAAAAAAAACCATCCATTATTCAATTCTGAATCTTGTTTGCATCTTCTACTATTATTGTTTTGAATGCATGCCTTCTCACTTTTAACTGTAGTATAAATTCTTCAAGATAAGCTGGATAAAACAAAAATATTTTTACTCCAATTTTTCCTGTAAGATCAAATGAAAACCATAAAAAACACAAAATAAAAGTGATATTTGCCTTTTTATAATGGAAGTACAACTTGTCTACCTAGCCAGTTTATAAAATGTGAATAACATTTGCCAAATTTTGTAAAATATGATGAAATCAAAGAAAGACTTTGAGAACAAACAAATATCCTTACAGGGTTTAGAAAACAAACAAACAAAAAAAGAGATCTTCACTGTTGGGTGGATTATTTTGAGAGCTGAGTTTACAGACTCCTCATACAATACATAATGACACTAAGAGATTCAGAGAACTTTTTATCAATTTGTAGCCAGAGGAGAAGGTGCCAAGTGAAGACAAGCACTGCACCTGATGTTCATATATGCATCCATATATGAATATTACATGAGTTCCAGGTCTTGGGACCTAGAGGAATGCATTTTGTAAATCCAATTCAAAAAGTGAAAAATGTCATATGAGATTCCCTACTCCAACACGGAAGAAGAGTGGGAAATTCTTCCTTCTCCCAAATTTATTTGTCTTCACTGAATGAATGAGTCTATCAATTCAAATGCTAATATCATTCAGAAACCCAAACTGATACATTCAGAAGTAATGTTAAATTTGGGAAACCTGTCACCAGTCAATTTGATACATAAAATTAGCCATGCAGTCACAGGTGCTAATTTTAAAAGAAACCATTTGCTACATGGCAAGTTGAATGAAAAAACAGAGTTAATAATCATCCAAATCTTCTGATCTTGGCAATAAACTTTAAATTCAGGAGACCAATAATTATGTCATATGAGGTCTTGCTTTTGAATTAGTTGACCTTCTATTTGACACAAAGGAAATACTCGTGTAGCAAAATATTAGTGCTAACTGACCTAAGTCCAGAATTTCAGCATCCTTCTCACATCATGTTCTTAAGCAAACTGCTGTCTGAAAAAGAATGAATTTTTAAATATGTTATGAAAGTATATAGCATTGGAACTATACAAATACTTAGGATATACAAATGAAATCCAAGAAATTTAAACAAAGACAGGCACAAATATTAGCATAATTATTATATAAAGATAACTAATGATGGGATAAAAAAGCTTTTTCATAAAGTGAAAGTAATCAGAAATTAATATGCTTGTAGTTATCATTGCAAGTGATAAGAAAGATGATGATATGAAAAGATAGCAACACTTAGAAAGAAGTAAAAGAGAAAATTCAAAAATAATTTGAGTTGCTAAAAGTACATTTAAAACAATAAACACAAGAGTAGACATTGCTAAAACAGAGATGAGATAGGCTTCAAAGCACTGAACAAGATAAAAAAAATTTAAAAGAATTACAGAGAAATGATAAATCTGAATTGAGCTAAAAAATCAATAATGTACATATAATTGAGGTCTCAGATAAAGTACAAGGTGAAAATGGAATAGGAAAATATTAAAAGATGTAACAAAAGAAAATTTTTCAAATGAAAAAGTTACACCTGATTAATAAAAACAGAAATTATTTTAGGAAAATGTTATACATGATAAGAAAATAATAAATGACAAAGACGAACACTGAAAGTGATATCTGAGGACAAACTTGCAGCGAAAAAGGTATTTAAGCAAAATGTTCAATGTCTGAAAGGGGAAAAGTCACACTGGCTTCAGATTTTCATTAATTTATAATTTATGGAGAAACATGTGGAGATCTATTCTACATAGTTCTAAGAAAAGAAAGTACGATCAAAAAGTTTTGTGTAATCTTTAAGAACTTTAGGGATACATCACCTATAAAATTTTATAAATAATAATTGAGGTAAATCCCTTCATACACCAATTAAAGAATGAAATCAAGCCTGGAAATTATGAATGGATAGTAAGTCCATTAAGATATACACGTAAGTGAAAGAAGGTGTGGGGATTATGAAATACAATAGAAATACTATTTATATAATGCCATTAGTATGAATTCTAAGGTGAAAAATGAAACTTAAGATTGTAGCAATTTTAGATGTGCTGTTTTCTTCTTTTTGGTTTTCAAAACCAAAATTAATTAGTAGACACATCAATCAATAAAGATCGTTTTAAAACTTTAAAGATGTGAAATAAAGACAAAATGAAAATGCAATAAAATGAAACCAAGCCTGAAGTTACTGTGGAGAAAGTAGGCATGGAAACTATATATGGGAAATGACAAGCTATTTCATGTACTTTAAAACTAATCAATACATGACTAAGTAAAGTTCACGTATAAGGAAAAAGAAATTTAAATTTAACACGAGAAATTTACTGTCAACTATAGCAATATTAAAAGGGAAAATTTTCTAAATTTTATTTTAAAGAGAGAAAAATAAAACAGAACAAAATACAAGAAAAACAAGAAACAAAAGAGACAAATAACAATAACAAAAAACTCGAAACAATAACCATATAAGCTTTCAAAACAAGGTGGTAGGAATTTAACAAAGGTGGCTATTTTGCATATTTATCTTCAAAGGAGTTACTCAGATTACCAGATATAGACATGCAAAATTGATCTAATCCTATAAGTGTTAACTGTTTTGTTCCAAGAACTAATAGAATTAGTAGTAAATCATCTTAGCTATCTTAAGTGTATACATACAAATTTACATCTTTTTTCTTTTGAAAGAGAAAAACTTCTTGAATGATCAGAAGAAAAACACACAAATGAGCAAATTAGAGAAATGATTTCAGAAGGATAATATAAGATGAATGAAACTAAATGTTGATTTAACTTTTTAAAATTTTGTTTTATGGAAAAAAGGTAAAACAAAATTTCATAACAAATAATAGGAGATTAACAGTAGTTAATATATTATATGTTGCTATCTTTAAAGAAGGTGATTTGGGTACAAGTTATGAGCATAAAAAAGTTCTCTAATCGATATTAGCACAATCCTTCCTTTTCAGTGATCTAAGAGACACTAAAAGCATAACTGACTTCCATTTTTTCCTTTTTTCCTCCTGCCCTTTCACCTTTCACCCATCCCAGTTTCTTTTGAAGAACTGCTTTCCATTTCACAATATGTATTGTACATGTTAGAACTTACTTACTCTGTCAATTTCTCACACCAGGGAGACAATATGATGTTTACACATGTGAGTGTGATTTATTTCACTTGTGGGTATGGTCTCAAATTGTACCCATTTACCTATAGAAGTCTCCAGTTTATCCTTCTTTGCGGCTAAGTAGTACTGCACTGTATAAAGTACATCTTTTTTATCCCTTCCTCAGTTGATGGGCATTTCGGTTGTTTCCAAGATTTATCTATTACAAATTGTGCTACTATAAACATGGGTGCTTCTATATCACTGTGGTGTGATATTTTTAAGTCTTCTGGGAGGATACCCAGAAGGGGAATAACTGGGTTGGATGAGACCTCTTATCCGAGTGTTTTTGAGGAATCTCCACACTGATTTCCACAGTGGCTGCACCAGTCTACACTCACACTAACAGTGGAGAAAGGTTCCTTTTTCCCCACAGCCCATCCAGCATTTGTTATTGGTTGACTTTTTTTTTTTTATGATAGCCGTTCTTTCTGAGGTGAGATGGAATCCCAGTATTGTTTTAATTTGCATTTATCAAATGACCAGAGATGTTGACTATTTTTTCATATATTTATTTGCCATTTGTATTTCTTCATTTGAGAAGTGTGTATTCATCTCAGGTGCCCATTTTTTGATTGGGTCTTTGAATAGGGGAGTCTGATTTGATACTTTTTATTTCTACACATATACACTAATATGAACAAACATGAACTGAAAAATTTTAGAAGCATAATATGGTGGTTAACATAGTGGTACATTTTTGGAATGATGATTAATTGAAAATGCATTTTTAATCATCTTTTTATATTTGGCCATCTTATTATATGCATGTATTATTTTCTTAAAACTAATAAAACACATAATTAAAAATAATAATAAATTAAACATTTATAATCTTTTGTATTTCTATGTAAAAACTCTATCCATATAACAATAAAGATATTCAAAAAATAAAATCACTTTTCCAATATAAGTAACTTCTTCCATTTAGAGGAAAAATTAAACAATGCATGCATATCAATGCAAGATACTTTTTCCCTGAAGATTGTCTTCCTCTGCCCACTTCTCTCACAGATTTTACTGCATTTTAATAGAATTTTGTATCCCCCTTCTTCAATTAAGTAATATGACAAATATTCATTGAAATTGTTTTATAATCTCAGTATAATAGTTGTAACATTTGGAAAATATTTCTTGAAGAAAGATGTCATATCCATTCCATAAAAACATCATGAGCCAGAATTTACATTAATTTCAAATTGCCACTGCAAATAATATTCCAATATATTTGTTTTGCAAAAAATTATCCTTAGCACAGTTTTGTTAAGGTAGACTCATAGGGGTGAAACTGTATAAGATATCAGTTACTGTGGGTATAGACTTTACTCTTTTTCCTGTTTGCTAATGTGATCAATACCTACTCTTAGACAGTTTAGTTCATTCGTGTATTTTGGCATATTTCCTATCATCTGCCTTTTAGAGGGTACTCAGTATAAGGAGGGAAGTGACTGTAGCCATCTCAGCACCTTGTAGCCATCCGTGAAGAGGCTAACAAAAAGTCTACACTAGGGACATTTTGTCTGCGACACCACTGCTTCACATTCTCCTGCAGCTACGTGAAAATTTTCCAAGAGGTTTTGAGCTCATGGCTACCTTAGTTGTTCCTTCTTGAAATTAATCTTATAGAGAAGACAACAGACAATGTGCTGATTTTGATAATCCCATCTCTTGTGACAAAAGCCATGTTTCTTCCACTTTAGGAAAGCAATACCTCTCACCAACTAGAATCTGTTTCTGAAGAAGTATCCTGGGGTACATAACCATCTATGTCACCAAACCAAGAAACAAATACAGACAGTGAAGCTGAAAAGCTGAATGATTCTAATATTTATGCAACAAATCTCTTTGTTTAAAAAAAAATCAAGTGTTCTTTGTGTCTTTGCTTTTATTGAGGATGTATTGGGTGATACTATGTCCCCCCAAGTCCTCATATACTTTTGATGGGGCTGAGTCCTGCATTCACGATTGGTTTGTTGTCTAGTGCTAGGATTGGTGATGTGAGTGCTGCACCCACCCAGGGGTGGAGCCAAAATACAGTGTAAGGGAGGCAGGTCTTCCTCTTTCTTGCTTCTGCTCTCTCTCTCTCTCTCTCTCTCTCTCTCTCTCTCTCTCTCTC
>RJWM01048231.1:0-11571 GCA_004363535.1 Dasyprocta punctata | reverse complement strand
GGTGACCATGGCTTGTTCTTGGCATTTAGAACATGGTGACCTGGGAATAACAAAAATCACTTCTCCTGAATGGAACTGTAACTCTCCTCTTTCTGTCTAGCTCTGCCCTCTGGGGAGGGTTGGCTAAGGGGAGAACCAAGCATCAATAAAGGAGGTTTCCCTGATTACTTGCCTAATCTGTGCCTGGAACTAGGCACACAGGGGTAATAGAATCCACCAATAGCCTAAAAGCACCTTAGTTAGTTAAACCTCTGCAAAATCCACAATTAAGTCACAGAATGAGTTGGTTGTTACAAGTATGGGTGGCAAAATGAAAAATGAAACAACTACAGAATCCAAAGCCCTCTCCTAATAAAGACAGAAGTCTTCATTGGAAATGCAATATAGAATTGGAAATGGAAGATGCCCAAGGCCTAGCTAATCCCCTAAAATGGATCATAAGTCTCTTAACATCAGCAATCACTCTCTCTCTTTCAGGGGTACAGCTGCACCTGTCAAGGTTCTTGAGGTGGCCTGCTCATGGGCAAATCAAGGGACAGACAGGATTAAGGAAATCTTACAGAGATGGTCAGGGATCAGCAGCAACAGAAAACTCTCTTCCTTGTGACCTGAAGCATGAGTTGGTGATATGGGTGTGTTGAGTCTAAGAAGCAGTGAGCCTAGGGACAGGGGGTCACATGAGAGGGTTTGCAGCCTTGAAAAGGAGTCAAGATGCTGCCCAACTATGGCACAGAAGAGCAGGACTGGAGTGAATGCTCCAGCCTCTTTCTGCTCCCACCCTCTGAGCTCACCAAAAGCCAACCAGAGGAATAAGGGCAAAGACTTCCAGGGAGGCAACCTTGGGCAGAGCAGGAAGGAGGTAGCAGAGGCCAGATCTGAGGAGGCAAATGGGAGTTACTCAGCTCACCATCAAGAAAGTCATTAACCTTTAATTCCATACTCTTACATCCAGTAAATATTTACTGATCACATACCATAGGTCAGTTGCTGGGCTAGGGTCTGGCACCTTGGCAATAACTATTCAGATCTTGACTCTGCTATTGTTATAGTGTGGTCAGATGGCCCCCACTTAAGCCTCATGTAATCATGGACAGGGCTGAGTCTGGCGTTCATGATTGGTTTGTTGTTTAGTGCTGAGACTGGTGGTATGAGTGTTGCACCTGCCCAGGGGTGGGGCTGACATACAGTGTAAGGACGGGAAGAAGGCATGTCTCTTACCTCTCTCACCAGTTTGCCTTGCTGTTGCAGCAGCCATGAATGGCTGCCCCACCATGTCACACTGCCCTAGAGCCAACTGAGTATGGACTGAAACCCCCAAGAACTGTAAGAAATAAACCTTTCCTCTCCTAATTTTGGGCATCAGGCATTTTGTCTCAGCAATGAGAAAAAAGTAACTAAGACAGCTATCAAGGAAATATCTAAGTAAATGATCACAGAAGTGTAATTATCAAGAAAAATAAGGAACATGATAAGAGATGCTCTTAAGGAAAGTTGGTCTCATTTACAGCTGAGAGTTTTTCTTAAGGATGTACATCTCATAAGCTGAGCCCTGAAAGATGACTCCCTTAGGCAGGGATAGGGGAATGTTTTAGGAGAGGAGGCAGAATATTCATTTTTTTAAAAATTTATTTTAAAGAGAATAAAACCAAACAAAATAAACACAATAAAGCAAATATGAACAGAACAACGCAAGCAATACAGGCCTTCAAGCCCCGCCCGGCCCAAGCGGTGCAGGCACTGATCAGGACTCAATATGACTGCCTTCCGGGGTCCTGACCCCAGGACCTTGGAGAACGAGAAGGGCCCCGCAAGGGGCCCCTGCCCAGCCCGAGCGGTGCAGGCACTGATCAGGACTCAATATGGACTGCCTTCTGGGGTCCTGACCCCAGGACCTTGGAGGAGAACGAGAAGGCCCCGCGAGGGGCCCACTGCCCGGCCTGAGCAGCACAGGCACTGATCAGGACTCAATATGGACTGCCTTCTGGGGTCCTGACCCCAGGACCTTGCAGGAGAATGAGAAGGGCCCCGCAAGGGGACCCCGCCCGACCCGAGCGGCACCGGCGTGCGTGCTTGGAATCAGGGACAACACTCCCCCTCCCTGTGAGCAACCTGCTGTTTCGGAGGTCTGGCTGGATTGATAGCAACCAAGGAACATCAACCAACTTTTGTTTTGTAGATTTGGCCAGGCCTCTGGTCAGCAACCCAAGCATCTCTTTACAGCGGGCAGTGTAGCAAGTATGGGGGATTCTCTTCTGCCTTGTCTTTTATTATTAATAAAATATAAAAAAAAATACAGGCCTTCAAAACAAGATAATAGGAAGTCAACAATGGCTACCATAATATCTCTCATTTTCTTCAAAATAGTTGTCCATACCATCACACACAATAAAATCAAACAAAACAAAACAGACTAAAACCAATCAGAACATAACAATGCAAGCATTACAGACTTCAAAACAAGATAATAGGAAATGAACAAAGGCTGCCATAATGTCTCTTGCTTTCAAAATAGTTGTCCATACCTTCACACATAATAAAATCAAACAAAACAAAACAGAAAACATCAATCAAAACAAAAGAATGAAAGTATTACAGAACTTCAAAACAAGATAATAGGAAATCAACAACAGTTACCATAATACATCCTGTTATCTTCAAAATAGCTGCCCATACCATCAGGCACAGTAAAATCTAACAAAATGAGACAGAATAAAATCAAACCTAACAAAATTGTGAAAATGATACAATAATTCAAAACAAGATAATAGGGAATTAACAATGGTTACCACTTCTCCTTTTTAGGCATTTTCCCCCCTATCATGTTCATAATGTCTATTGTGCTTTTTGGATCTCACTAACTTCTTCAGTTTTTTATGTTAGGGAGATAACTCAGTTTTCACCCATATGAGTCCAAACCATTTCACCCATGAGCATGATCTTCAGCTGCATCCATTTACCTACAAAAGCCTCAAGATTATCCTACTTTATAGCTGAGTAGTTTTCCATTGTATGAAAATACCATATCTTTCTTATCAATTTTGTGATTGATGGGCAAGTTACCCTTGCTTTTTTCTGGTCTCCTGTCACATGGAACAATTGTTTTCTTTCCTTTGATTTTCAGTCTATGAATTTACTTTTGAGTTAAATGTGTTTATTGTATACAGTATATTGATGGATCTTGTTTCTTGATCCACTCTCCCTATGTTTCTTTTTATTGGTGAATTGAGGCTATCTACATTAACAGTTACAACTGGCACATATTAGTTTGTCTCTGCCATGCTATCCTCCTGCTGTTGGCCCTCCACTTTTCCCCTTTGTTCAATTGCCCGTCCTGTTTGGCAATGCTCCTCTGCTGCTGTTCCTCGAATCATGGTCATCTTTATCTCTCTCTAGAATATCCTTCAGCACTCTCTGTAGTGTTGGTTTGGTGGTCATGAATTCCTTCATGAAAGTATCTTATTTTTCCATCCATTTTGAAAGATAGTTTTGCAGAGAACATCAATCTAGGTTGGAAGTTGTTTTCTTTCAGGATTTGAAACACTTCACCCCAAACTCTTCTTGACTTGATGGTTTGTGTTGACAAGTCTGCCATGATTCTGATGGGTTTTCCTGTATAGGTGATCTGTTTCGTTTTTCTAACAGCTTTTAATATCCTGTTCTTGTGCTGAATTTCTAGGATCTTGATTATTACATGTCTGGGTGTAGATTTATTTTGGTTATGGCTAGTTGGAGTTCTATATGTATGCCACATCCTTTTCCTATGTTTGGGAAGTTTTCTGCTATTACTTCCATAGTCTTTTTATGTCATTTGTGTTGACCCTTGCTTTTTCACTGATATCTATCAGACTTAAATTATTTTTCTTTGCATCGTCTTGCAGCCATTGAATTGTTATTTCCTGGTTCCTTGTCATTTTTAAGAGATTTTTCCTTTCACGATTGCTAGCTGCAATCCTGTTTTCAAGGTCTGAAAATCTACCTTCAGTCTCTTTCAAATGATTTTGCCAGCTTTTGATTGACTTTTTAATTTCCTGGATATCTTTTTGAATCTGTTTCATGCATTGTAATTCTTTCCTATATTGTTCATTCAAGGTTTCCATCATTTTCCTATGCTCCTCTTTTTTATCTATATGTTCTTTAGATATGCTCAGCAATTCTTTCATCATGTTTACGACTTCTTCTTTTACCTGAGATATTATTTCTGATTTGATTACTTTTACAGTCTCATGAAGTTGTTTCTTTACTTCACTTGCTACCTTTCAGAGATTTCAGGTGTTTGACTTTCATTTTCTTCCATGTCTATATCTCCCAGCCTTGTTCTGTGTGGGTTGGAGATCTGAGATTGCCATTTGCTCCTTCATCTTGACATTTTCCCAACAAGCTGGTTGTGGGGTCCTAGGCACTTCCCACATTGGCTACCCCTTGCAGTGTAGCAGAATGGGACAGGCACCTGGGTTTCTCTGATCCCAGGTTCCCAGGGAGGTAGCCAGGTGTGGTGTAGACTTCTCCAGACTAGTGTAGCTACACTGGGGCTTCCCTGATGACCAGGGGTGCATGGTGGTAGGGCTGTTTCTTCTCTCAGCCTGCGTGTCTACACCAGGACTCCCTTAATGGTGGCAGACACACAGGGGTGTGTTTGTCTGATTCTTCTGATGGACGCTGGTTGTCCAAAGGAAGCAAGGGTGTCCAATATTGGCCTGAAGGTACACAGGGCATATCTGGCTGTTTCTCCCTGCCCATGCTGATTACCTAAGGGAGGCAAGCTTTCCAGCGGTAGTGATGGTGGCAGTGCACAGAGGCAGATCTGGCTGCATCTCCCTACCCAGCTCACTAAAAGGATATTCAAATACATAACATATGCACTTTCAAGAGTTTAGTGAGTAGAGGAAATGCACAAAGGTGAGAGGGAGGCAAGATCCAGATCTTGCACCTCAAAGGTCATGTTAAGGAGTCAGATGCTTTCTTGAGAGCTCTGACCTGTCACTGGTCCCATGAAGTGGGCTTAGGGCTTCCATTCTGCATAAACTTGTCATTCTGGTCTCTTTTATGAGTCCCTTATGAGTTTGAGTGTCAAGTCTTGGACCTGACTTCTACTCTTGCTGCCAGGGCAGGGGCAGGGGTGCAACTTTAAGCTTTGGCTTCATTGAGGGATTGGTGACCCCACTGGGGCTTCCTTGTCACTTTCTTGGTTCCATGAGTCTTGACTTTTCTTAAGTCCATTTGAAATGGGAAGTTTATTTTTTAGCTCCATCAGTTCTACATTTTTTATCTCCAGTTTTGCCATTCTCAGAAAGAAGTAACACACACACACACACACACATCATTTTACACTTGAAACACTCGAGAAACTGCTGGAAATTTTCACATTTTTGGGAATGAATAGAAAGCTGTAGTAGAGCATGGTACACAGGATGGCCCATCCATGCTGCCGGTGGGAAGTTACACTGCTGCAACAGGGTCCTCATACCCTTCCTCAGTGGGAACCTGAGAGACCTGAGTGTATGTGTCTACAAACAGACTACACTAGACTAGAAGGCCCCTAGCAGTATCATTCATAATAGGCCTAAACTGAAAAGAACCCACATTCTCACAAACAGCAGGATGGATAAACAAGTTGTGATATGTTTTCCAAAGAAATATACCAATATTGCACAGTAATTTAAAAAGAACCAAATACTAATTGACACATGTGCAAAACACTCAAGAGCCCATACTGCAGCCCATTCATGATATTCAACAAAGCTGGGATTAGAATCAGAATAGCTATCATGACTGAGGTGGTGATGAAAGAATCACTATAGAAACTTCTTGTTACTGAAAACCTTGGTTTGGGACATATGCATAAGTGTGAGACAGGAGGGAAAATGGCAAGCCATGAAGTAGGAGCCTGAACAAGAACAAACAGGAAGCTCCAATCTAGCTAAATGAACAACTATTATTTTAGATTATTATATCCAGGACTCTAAGAGGTGTGCATACAACTGAAGACTAAATATGCTGTGTAAATATGCAAAATTTGTAAAACTATAAGTATACAAGTTAGATAAATACACAGTAACCAGTCAGCATTCTCTTTATCCAATATGCATTGCACCTGGACCTTAAACTTATAAAAATGGTCAGTAAAACTTTTAGCATTCCTGCTGTCTACATTCAACACCTGAGTGAGGAAAACCCTGCCATTTGAGCAATCTTGCCACTTAAAATCTGTAACCTCGTAAGCATTTTGTTAGCATATAAATAAGATGCACTGGCCCAGAAGGTACTAAGTCTACTGTCATCATTTACATTGTTTCATAAGACATCTAAGGCTACTCTTTGATTTTTGTCAGTGCTGTTAAACTCTGTAGACCTGTTAAGTGCAAAATAAACATGATTATAGCTATAACTTTGAGTCATACACTCTAAATTTTGCCTCGAAATAAAAGCTAAATTGGTATATAAAAGATGTCTATATGGTTGTAACGTTAATTATTGCTCACTTGTTTGCATATCAAATACATTTAATTCCCCAAGTGTACAAACCTGAAAAAATACAGTTCATGAGAAAAACAACTTGTCATACTGGTAACTCCCCTAACCAAAGTCAGAGTGATAAAAGCCGGGCGTGGTGGAGCACGCCTTTAATCCCAGCACTCGGGAGGCTGAGGTAGGAGGAGTGTTGAGAGTTCGAGGCCGGCTTGGGCTACAACGCAAGCGCAAGACTGGCCTGAGCTACACAGTGCAACCCTGCCTCAAAAAAAAAAATTAGGGCCGGGAGTTCGGCTCAGTGGCTTAAACGCCTGTCTGGCGGGTGTGAGGCTATGAGTTTGATCCCTGGTGCCACCAAAAAAAAAAAAAAAAAAAAAGTCAGAGTGATAGATTTTTTACATTTACATGTTCCTACTCATATTTTGATAACTAGATAGACTTAAACACTGTGCATTCCAATATTAGTCACCTAGAAAGTACATCTGTAAGTAAATATGCTCTTCTTAAGAGAATCCTGACAAATACTCTATAAATAAATATATTCTGCTTAAGAAGATCCTAACACTTTTAGATACAACTTTCTGGCAAAACTAAACATTGATTGTATAATAGTGGGTTTTGCTCCTATTAACTTTATTTTGTATTTTCCTTGCAAGACTGTTGGCTGCTAACTTTCTGCAGAAATATGACTTCTGGTAGATAACCTGAGTAGTATTTTAAGATGATAGTTCATCACATATAGGAAAGACAGACTATGAAACCAAATTCCATTATCCACAGGGAGCTAACACAGTTCATATTAGAACTCCAGGCTCTACTTCAAGACCGGTGTAACTGAGTTTCTGGGTGTTCAAAACCGAGGCTTGGAGACCAAAGTGAAAAAGATAAAAGAGCTAAAAGAAGGGCCAACATTTTGGTTTTTTACCTCCACATTCACTCAGGACCCCTGTGAAAGGGACCTGTAACTTTGATGAGTCATTCAACCTCCTGAGCAGGGACATTTCAGGGACCCCAGGGGCCAAAGACCAGTCCAACCAATGTGCATTCTGCAAAAAGGAAAACGTCCCCCTACATCTAAGGGAAGCCATATAGTCAGGCAAAACCATGAACTAATGGTCAGCTATTCTGAAGACAAGATACAGTATAATGGCCGTTGTTTTCACATTATCTTTCTTTCAAGTTCTGTAGCAGTTCTGCTGCTTTGTCTTGACTGACTTTGTTTTGTTATGCTCTGTTATGTTCTGCTGGATTTTACTATCTTTAAAATAAAAAAAATAAAAATAAAAAAAAACCATGACCTATCCTGGCATACAACAAAGTTGGTAAAGGAAAAGAACTTAGGGAGAAGAGAGCCAAAAAGCTCTACTTAGTATTAAACACTCAACAGGAAAGTATAACTGGAGAGTTAAGAAGTAAAACAAACATAGAAGTCTTTTGGTGTTTTGGGGATCTTCTACATAGAGTTTCATGTCATCTGCAAATATTTAACTTCTTGCAGTTTCTAGATTTAATAACCAAATTCAGTATACAACTGGATACAAAGGCAACATTTAAAAATGGATGGCATTCCTGTACACAATCAACAAACTGACAGAGAGATAAATTAAAGAAACCACACCCTTTATAATAGCATCCAAAAAAATGAAATACTTAGGAATCAATCTAACAAATGAAGTAAAAATCTATACATTGAAAATTACAGTACTCCAAAAAAGGAGATCGAAGAAGATATCAGAAAAGGGAAAGATACAACTTGCTCATGGGTAGGAAGAACCAACATAGTGAAAATGGCCCTATTCTCAAAACTGTTATATAAATTTAATGCAACCTCAATCAAAATACCATTAGCATGCCTCACAGAACTAGAGAAAACATTTCCTAGAATTCATCTGGAACCAGAGAGACCTAGAATAGCAAAAGCAATGCTGGGCAACAAAGGCAAGTCAGTGCACATCAGAATCCCTTACCTGAAATTATACTACAAAGTTACTGTGATAAAATCCACATGATACAGGCAAAAAAAAAGACTTGAGGATCAGTCTAAATAGAAGATGCAGACACAACTACAAACACGCTCAGCCACCTTATCTTTGACAAAGGGGCCAAACCTGTTCACTGGAAGAAAGCTAGCCTTTTTAATAAATGGTGCTGGAAAAACTGGCTTTCTACATGCCAAAGACTAAAACTGGACACATGTCTATCACCATGTACTAAATTAAAGTCAAAATGGATCAAAGATCTAAATATTAAAACAGAAATGCTCGATTTACTGGAAGAGAAAGTAGGTAGAAATCTTGAAAATATAGGTACAGGTAGAGACTTCATGGAACAAAACCCTGACTGCATGGGAAATACTACAAAGCAGCTCTCCTTATTAAAAAGCTTTTGCACAACAAAAGAAATCCACAATAGAGTGAAAAGACAATCTACAAGTGGGAAAAAAATATAGCCAGTTGTCCCTCAGACAAAAGACTTATAGCAAGAACATAAAAAGAACTGAAAAAAATTAGGTTCCCCAAATCCAAAGTCCCTATCCAAAAATGGGCATATGAGATGAATACACACTTCTCAGGTAAATGCAAATGGTAAATAAATATACGAAAAAAAAATGCTCAATATCCTTGGTCATCCAAGAGATGCAAATTAAAACACTGAGATTCCATCTCCAGAAAAAATGGCTATCATCAAGAAATCAACCAATATCAAATTCTGGCAGGGCTGTGGGGAAAAAGAACCCTTCTCCACTGTTGGTACGAGTATAGACTGGTGCGTCCACTGTGGAAATCAGTGTGGAAATTCCTTTAAAAACTAGGATTAGAGGTCCCATTCAACCCAGCTATTCCCACTCTGGGTATCTTCCCAGAGGAATTAAAAACATCATACCATATGCACAATTTTTTAATAGCTAACATTCAAATGCCTATCAACTCAGGAATTAATAAAAAAGATGTGGAGCTTTTTTAAATATATAATGGAGTACTACTCAGCCATAAAGACAGACAAACTTGAGACTTCTATAGGTAAATGGATGCAACTTGAGATCATATTCATAAGTGAAATAAATCAGTCCCATGTGTATAAACATCATACCATCTCACTAGTGTGAGACACTGAATGAGTAAATAAGATCCAAAATATACAACAGATATTGTGAATTGGGAAGAAACTGTTCAAAAGAAAAGAGAAACTGTGATGGGGGAAAGGAGGAAATAAGGAAGGGAAATGAAAAAAATTGTATATTTACAAGATAGTTAAGATAGCTGCCTCAAAAAACCAGGGCTGGGAGTTTGGTTCAGTGACTTAAGCACCTGTCTGGCAGGTGTGAGGTTGTGAGTTCAACCCCCAGTGCCGCAAAAAAAAAAAAAAAAAAAAAAAAAAAATAGCTATATAGCTAATTTCTCTTAGTTCATTGAAAAGAAAGGTATGTGCTAATATTGTTTGGACAGTACTCCATGTCTATATCTTGTACTCTGAGTAACTACTATGAAGCTCACAATATGCAATGTATTAATTACTGCTACTCTCCTATTAGCCAGGCTTGAAACTGTTTTGTTTTTATTTTTATTTTTTTCTCTTTAAAATAAAAAATAGAAATGCAAAAGAAAAAAACATAATTTTTGTCCATTTTTCCTTAAAATTAAATAACAGATAAATGTCTCTCAGGGGAGATAGCACAGTGAAAGATCACGACAGAGACAAAGGACAAATGGACTCCGGAGCCATTAACCCGTTTTTTAATGAAAACACAATTTGTACTTGCTTCTGAAGCAATCAGGGATTTAAAAGTAGTTTTTACAAAGCCCTTGATAGTCATTTGGGCCTACATATGCCAAAAAGCTCACTAAAAAAATGGAACAAAGCATGACCTTCATTTTATTCTTTATTACATCAAAACTTTGGATATAGGTAAGTTGCTCATTTAGAAAAAGTCAACAAAACAAGATTATTAGCCTCAAATTTATCCACCAAGATAAGAGTAACAGAACATTCCGATTCCAGGGAACAGAACGCCCCCAGAGCTGGGGAGCCGGGTTCTGTTAGTTTTCATGGGCCAGTGAGATCCTCTTCACTGGAGCACCGCCCCCAGCTACTCCCCAAGCTGGTGTCCTTTCCTTAACTCAGCTCGCCTTCCATTAAAGTGTTTGCCTGTAAATTCATATTGTTGCTTTAGTCTTAATTTTTAGTAGCCCTAAAGCAAGGACCTGGGCTAGCCAGTGACAGGAGAATGTATTTCTCAGAACTCGTTAAACTGTACTTAAGTTTTAAAAGTTAAACTCAATGCCCTTTGGTGGATGGATCTCAATCACGTGTGTCTAACTTCAGCACGCCTTTTTCCCCTTTGCTTTTTTTTAATGTGATAATTTAAAAAAAATCTTTAAAATGGAAGTTTTATTATTTATACATGTGAACTATTACATTTTTATAGGTAGCCAAGCCTGGAAATAATACTATAGTTTAAAACACCACAGAGAGGTGGCACCTCCCTGATCACCCAGGGTCTCCTCTTAGCTTTGAAAGAAAAAAAAAAAACCCACTTCCACTTCCTATGGTGCATCAAAGTGCAGTCAGAATAGCTCAGGAGCGAGCTGATGACAGACTTTATTATTCTGAAACATGCTATGTGCGAACGGTGCTTGCTCTACCTTGCTCTGCAGGGCTGCCTTCACTTCCAGCCTCTGTCCAGGCTCTATGTTTTAGGTTTATGCAGGGGGAACCCAACCTCATCCCTAAGGTACATGTGGCATATGTATTTAAAGAAAACAAAAGACACGCCCTTCACTGAGCGGCAAATCCCCATCCCTGTATTGTCTGCCAAGAACAACAGAGCAACCAGATGGGGTTAGCGTCCCCATGTCTGAAGTGGTGGGTGGGGAGATACTACAGCATGGATCATCACTTTGGGAACACAATCTTTTGGCAACTGAATCGTTAAAACTCAGATTAACAGAGCCCTTCCCTCCCGCTAAAGTTGGTTTTTCCTTTCCTCTCTTTCTAAACAGCCCTGCTCACCAGATTGCGCTGGCTTTATGTGTCTTTGATAACCAAGGTTCAAAGTGAGCACGCGCGGCCCTCCCTATCCTGCCCTGGCCTTTCCCCCTAGGA
>RJWM01048230.1:0-11553 GCA_004363535.1 Dasyprocta punctata | reverse complement strand
CACAGAGCCAGGTTTCATAAACCAGAATAGATTTAAACTTTATCAACGTCCCCCCTCCCCAGTTTTATTGCTTCTGCTGGGTGGTAGTGTAAATAACCCTGGGAATGCTGATGTTACTTAATGCGAGCGGGGAGTAGAGGTCTGTGAACAAACGGTGCGCTGGTAACAGGGTGGAAAACGCAATCTCTGCGTTTCTCACCGAGAATGAATGTAGCAGCACCTTGCTCTGGGATGCTGGGTGATAGTCCAGGTTGGTTTAATGTGCATCACCTTATTGACCCTGCCAGTACCTTCCAGAAGCAAGTGGAAGCAGCCGAGATGTCCGTCAACAGATGAATGAGTAAAGAAATGTGGATGATGGAGCACTATTGTGACATAAAGAAGGATCAACTTGAGTCATTTGTAGGAAAATGGATGCTCCTTGAGATCATAATGTTCAGTGAAATAAATCAGGCTCACAAGTGTCAATATCACATGGCTTCTCTTATATGAGAACTCCAAAGAATTAATAAAGAACAAAATAAAATACAGATAAAGGAAAGTAGGGCTATAGATCTTTCTCAAACAAGAAGGAAACCAAGAGATGGAGAGACCAAGACGGGAGGGAAAGGGAATGAAAAAAGAAATTAAAGGGCTGAGTGTGGTGGTGCATATATGTAATCCCAGCACTCAGGAGGCTGAGGCAGGAGGATCACTTTGAGTTTGGAGCCAGCCTGGACTATAGAGTGAGACCCTGTCTCAAAGAAAAAAAAAGGAAAAAGGAAAAAAAGAAATTAAGACATGTCATGTGTATGTACCATCTCCACACAGGAATGTTATACTATGTACTGCAGAGACGTCCTAATACAAAAAACATCATTGTGGTTCCCAACCTTTGTGGGAACAACTGTTTATAATGGAAAAACACAGCACAACCCTGCCTCCCACTGTTCCCATGATAATGCATAATAAAATCTCAGTGCTGCAGCAGAGATTCCTCATTGATTATCAAATATGCAACCGCCACCCCCACCCCGCTCCTTCCGTGAACAGAATCCCTATTTTTGGGTGAACTCGTTACAGCTGGGATACAGAACTCTATCTCTGGGCCTCCCTCGTAGCCAGCGTGAGACTGCAAGGCCCAATGTTGACCTAAGGGAGCACAGCGTAGCGCTTGGGCCAAGCCCTAAGACAGGAGCGCAAGCTTTCCTTTCCACTTTTCCTGCTGCTGGGAGCACAGATCCAATGGCCGGAAATTCCACGGCCATCCCAGTCTGGAAGGATTCGAGCTGGGCACTGAGGATGATGAAGAAGGAAGATACGAAGTGTGGCCCTGATACAATCAGTGCTTCCACCGCAGCCCCAGACAGCTTTCCCCAGACTGCTTGCATGCAAGGGAATAAGAGATGTTGATCTTGTTTTAAGATACTGCTATTTTTTTTCCCTATTACACACAACTGAATCAAATCCCAAGAAACACGATACCACAGGATATGGAGAATCCTGGAAGGAAAGCCTCAAGTGTCTGTGGCCTAACCAGAGAATTCCATCCCTGGGTTGTCATGGATAAGCTGAGGAATGAGCTGAGCCAGAGACGCTTATGAGGAAGTTTCAGGGAAGAGTGGCTGAAAAGCGTTGGGCTGTTCTGCTGCATAGCAGTTACTGTGCGGCAGAGAGAAGGGTATTGAGACAGAACTGGGAGGTAACCAGTTTTTGCACTGGCTAAGAGTTGATTAAGTGTTATTCTTCCAAGGAAGATTACAGAATACTCCAGCCAGATTGGCTGTAGAATTTCTGATGTCCCCTATGCAAGCTGCCAAGAGGACAGAACCCACAGTGTCAGTACACATAGTTTTGTTGAATGAATGACGGAGGGGGTTTCCTGCCCACAGACCAATTTCGAGTTTGATCCAAGCAAAAGAATATGCGGGGAATTTTGACTAAAAAAAAAAAAAAAAAGAACAGAAAAATTAAGGACTTCTCTCAATGCTCGGGGCAAAAATGCCATTGATATCACCATGCACTGGAAATGCACTACAGGTATAACTTTTTTTTTTTTCTGTCTGTTTTGAGACAGGGTCTCCCTATGTAACCCAGGCTAGCGTTGAACTTGTGGTGATCATCGTGCCTCAGCCTCCCAAATGCTGGGATTATAGGTGTGCACCGCCACACCCAGCTGCAGGTATAATTTAAAGACAGAAGTCGGCCGTCCTCTGGTGTATTTGGGGTGGGCATCACCCTGATGTCCACACGGTCCCTGCTGGCAACACCAAAATTGGTCCCTCCCCAGGCAACCCTGTTCCTGCTAGGTCACAGGAAGCACCTACTTCTGTTATGGCCTTGAGGGAGGGGAAGGAGGGCGCACACTTCTTGGCACCCTTCTCCTTTTTAATTCTGCCACTGCCGTGAGGAAGTTTTGGATGTTGTCGACACCTGAAAGAAATTGGTATGTGGTGCTGCATGTTGGTAATCCAGCTACTCAGGGACCCTATCTCAAAATTAAAAATAAAAAAATAAAAAGGGCTGAGGATGTGGCTCAGTGGGAGAGTGCTGACCTAGCGTGCACGAGCCCCCAAACCCCCCGAAAAAGTTGAAAAGTAAAGAAACCAGGTTAGCCACAACCCTTTCTATCAAGAGAAAACAGCGCAGCCACTGAACAAATAGTTGACTGTCTGCTCTGACAGAACCTGTGGGCATCCAGGTCTCCCTCTCCTATTCGCCTGAGCCCCAACATCCTCACTGTCCTCTAGATGGGCATTGTCCTTCTTAAAACTCTCCAAGGGAGCTGGGCGTGGTGGCGCACGCCTTTAATCCCAGCACTCAGGAGGCTGAGGTAGGTGGAGCGTTGTGAGTTCAAGGCCAGCTTGGGCTACAACACCAGTACAAGGTCGGCCTGAGCTACATAGTATGACCCTGCTTCAAAACAAAAAACTAGGACCGGGAGTTTGGATCAGTGGCTTAAGCGCCTGTCTGGCAGGCACAAGGTTGTGAGTTCAATCCCCAGTGTCACAAAAACAAAACAAAACTAAAAAAACCTCTCCAGGGTACCCGGTGTGGTGGTGCACACCTGTAATCCCAGCACTTGGGAGGCTGAGGCAGGAGGATTGCTAGGAGGCCAGCCTGGGCTACATAGTGAGTTCAAGGCCGGTCTGTACTACATAGAGAGACACTATGTCCAAAACAAAACAAAACCTCTCTAGGGGTGACTGTCCATCACTTTTCAGGGAGCCCCTTGCTCTCTGCACAGACACAGGGACGTCACCATCCCCCACAGTACCTTCCAAAGTTGAGGGACCTGATCTGAAAGACACTACCTGGGTTTGGGTGGAGAGGTGAGGATGTAGGAGCCGCAGATTCCGCGCTCTGCCTTCCTGCTTCCCGGTTCTTCCCACCACCCCAGCTTGGGCGCACACTCCCAAGGGCCTGCAGTGATCCCCAGGAATATTAGAGCACCCACAGAAAGAGGCTCCCTTAGGTCAGCTCCCTGTCATCCAACAGCAGAGCGCTGGCCACATCCTGGACTACCACACCACGCAGAGGAGACGCCGGGTGTCTCACCCCGGACAGCAGGGCCCGAACTCCCTGGTTCGCTTGGCTGGTGCCCCACGCCGACCTTGGGAAACAGGAGAGAGCTTGATAAGGATTTATGACCTCTCTGCTCTCGACAGCACCTCTGGGGGTGGGGAAAGTGCCGGTCTTTCCTGTTACAGATGCACAAAGTGTATCAGGGGTCATGATTTATGGGACCATGCAAGATGTCATCTGGAATAAAGTTTACTTGCATTCAGAGAAAGAAAAGGACCTGGTCCGTCCTTCCCTGCAGTTCTTCCTGATTCGAGCACCATCGGTCTGGGAGAAAATGATCAATTTCTTCACAAAGACCCCTTTCCGCGGGCACAGACAGCTCCTGCGGGCCTGGAGCATTGCGTGGAATGCCTGGTTTGTCTTTTGTATTATTCAAGCACTCACTGTACTGTGGAAGGTTGAATGAGGCAAAATCATAATGCACACACTTTTATCTCCAGGGCTGGTATTTTTAGTATGGAAGCCAAGCTAAATGAAATTAAAATTAAAAAAGAAATCAAAAGGAAGGGAAATAGATGGTGACTTAGCTCACTGGCTGAGCTTGTGCACGCATTCTTGGGTTCTGAGTCTGGTGGGTGGGGTCTTGTGGGCTGGTGAATGTGCAGGGCTGGCTGGGGGTCATCTCAGGGCAGGGAGCAGGATGTGGGGGACCCAGGGTAGCCCCGCTGCCCAAACAACCTTTGTCATGTGGCAGTTGCCGTGTCACTGCCTTGACCCTTCCCATAGGGCTGCAGGATGGCCCTCTGGGGTGAGCTCTAGACTCCCTTTTTGAAGGAGATAAGACTGAAGTTGGGGTGCACCCTGACTTGTCCTTGTCACTGGAGCCCCTGGGTCAAGTTCCATCTGTCTGATGAGAAGGCTTGACTCCTGACTCACACCACCTGCCACTTCGAGGGGAGGCTGGGTCCCCAAATCCTAAAAGCAGATGGTGGAAATAACCCTCCTCATTCCCCGAGCCTGTTTTTGTGGGTTAGCAAGAAGCCCAACTCTAAGGAGGTCCTCGGAATCACTGGCAGCCTCCTTGGTCTGCACAAGGGGCCAACCAAGGGGCTATGGGCGGGAGACCCCAGATCCAAACCACAAGGCGACACCAAGACAGTCCATGGGGACCCAGGCAGGCAAACTCCTCACTGTCTACACAGTCCTAGGTGCAGCCTAGCCTGGCCTGGCCCCAGCTACCAGCGGCACCTGCACCTGGCCCAGCACAGCTTCCGCCCCTCCCAGCTGTGACACGCTGGCCACTGTTGTTGGACACCAGCAGGGAACCCGCAAAACCCAGCCCAGCCTAAGTTGGGCTGAGCAGCCTGAGATGCTAAGAAGTTGCTGGTAGAATTTTAGGTGTGTTGGAAGGGGGCCTCCTAGAGCACACATGGGCTTAAGAGTGGGAGTTTCCTAAGGTCTCTGAAATGAAAGCATGCATTCATTCATTCATTGACTCACTCACGTGTACAGATGAGCACAGAGAGCGCAGTGGGCCTAAGAGATGCCTGCAATCCTGGGACCAGAGGGTCCCTTTGGCGGTGGCTTTGTGTGCAGGAGGACAGAACCACTCTCTCTGCAGTCCAATCCTTGTGACATCTGGCAACAGAGGGAGCAAAAGAACATTTCTTCCCCTTCAAAGGAGGCTCGAACCGGCACGTAGGAAGGGAGGTGATGGAGAAGGTGGTGCAGTGGAAGGGGCTGGCGACATTTCCTGGGGGACGGGGTTGAATTTATCCAGGGAACTTTGGCAGTTAACTTTTTATGGATGTCAGGGAGGCAGCCGTTGGGAAAGAAGGGAACTTAGCATCTGGCTTTCATTGATTCCGAGACTCCTTTCCGCGCCCGTTATCGGCAGCTCATCAGCTGCTGGGGTTGTGGTCGGATTAATTAGCTTTTATGGACCGGCTCTTAAAGCCGGCCTGTCGCACAGAAGTGCTCTGTCAGTGTCAGATGTTGTTATGATTGCTGAGGGAGTATCGGTTCATGCCGGAGCTGAGGATACTCTTTATGTTTGTTGAATGAATGAATGACAGGTTGGTGAGTATACCCCATTAAGGAGCGACAAGCAGAACCAAAGCAACCCGAAGGCCAAAGTCTGAAAAGATCTTTACAAGTTAAAAACAGCCCAGGGTAGTGGCTAAGGCAATCACAGGATCTATAGGAACAATCAAAGTGGGCTTCGAGGTGGAGCTTGCAATAATCGTGCCCATGAAGGCTTGCTGTCCAGTCCTCAACTTAGGCCTTGGTTTTCCGAGCGAGGATAGGCCAGGCATTGCCTCAGGCCTTCTCCAGCTGCTGGGTTCTGACAACGTGCCCATGGCTCTAGCTGGGTCTTTTCAGCACAACCGAGTCAGCTCCCAAACCCGCCATGTGGACATGCTCAGACTGGAGCTCGGTTCCAAGTGACCCGTTGTGCAACAGCGCAAGAATTTCCAGTTGTGTCTGCCGGGCCAGCTCTGCGGGACATCTGCAAGGGAGTTACAGAGACGCCCTTGCCCCTGCCAAGGAAGGAGGCAGGCCAGCGTCCACGGAAACAGACAAAACAACCTCTGCAGGCTCCACATGGCGCATGGTCACGCTTTAGACACGGAGGGCGAAGAGCCTCCTTTGTGTCTGGCTGTCATGAAACTGGACACAGTTATGAGTCCTCTCCGCTGGCAGCCCGCAGCCCTCGGTGTGGTCTCTGTCTTGTCAACATGCAGCCCTTTGGCCTCCCGTTCTATTGTTCTGATTAAAATGCCGGAATTGCTTTTCTCAGCACTCTTGATTTTTTCTTTTTTTGAGCCTCCTAAAAAAGAAGGAGAAGTGGAAGTCGTACAGGCCAGCACGACGTGTGAAGAATGGGTGACATTTTAGGGTGGGGAGTGGGGAAAGGGGACCCGTCCACCTAGGCCCACAGAACGGCTTTGTGCTTGAGAGGAGAGCCCAGCCGCGCGCCGGAATGCAGGTTGGCATCTGTTAGGACGACCTCGGGGCTTCCAGGCTGGGTTTTTCTGAAGAGCGATAACCCAGCTCTGACTGCCCAGCCAGGGCCCGTTATTCTCTCTCCTCTGGATCATGCAGAAATGGGTGGGGAATGGAAGGAACCAGGACGTGAATTTGGTCCACTTGGTCACTTCCTAACTACATCATAGCATTGGGCAAGTCTTTCCGTCTCTCCAGGCCTCCACTTCCTTAACTGTGGAGTGGGAATATTAAATCTATCTTGTAAAATAACTGGAGGGTGAAATGACTGTATTCGGAAGAATTTGCACATTAAGGGGAATTGTTATTGTTACTTAATGTCTGTCTTCAGCCCTGAGACGCTGGGATCTCTAGTGAACCCCCTCATCTCGGTTTTCTCAAAGAATCTTCTTTCCACTTTCACACCGGACCTTCAAAAGATGAGTGCATTTTCCTCCAAGAACTGCGGGCTGTCCGTCTGTATTTCCTCCATCCTTGGCAGTGCGCCTTCCTTTGTTATCGGGTACAAGCTCACAAACATTCAGCATTCTGCACTGACGGAGTGGCTCTTCATACTTTACCTGTGACACAACCAAGAGTCACACCCTGGCTGAAGTTGTACCCTAGAGAGGGGAAACAGACAATCACTAATATCACTCACAAGTCAATCGTGCAATTTGTTTAAAAGCAGCAAGAGCTAAGGGAAATTGAGAAGTGATGGGGAGAAACAGTGTATAAAACTGTGGCAGGAGGCAGGGGCTGCAGTGGTGAACAAGGAGCCCGGGTGGCGTCCGGGACAAAATGAATGTTATCAAAGGTGTGAAGGGACGAAGGAGTTGGCTCAGCAGTTGTAAGGACGAGGCGTTTTCTAGGTGTGTTGGGGGACAGTTGAGCAGGGATCCAAAAGTTTGCTGCAATGTTGAAGAGCAGGAAGGAACCGGATTGAGTTTGGAGAGGGTCACGTGGATGGAATTGGAGGAAGACACGCCTCTTGTGGCTTTGCAGACCACGATAAGGATCGGGAATTTGGAGAGGGAGACCCCTGCAGAGTTTTGAGCATAGAGGAGACTTGGCATAGCTTATAAAGGGATCTTTGGGTTCTGATTGAAGACTATCTGGTTGGCAGGCAAAAATGGAAGCCAGGAGACCCATCAGGGAATTTTTGCTGTGAGGCAGAGGGAGAATGATGGTGGCAGAGACCAGAGGGGGTCAGGGAAGTGAGGCGGGTGCTCAGAATCTGGCTCCATTTGAAGCTAGAACTTCCAGATGTGCTGATCTATTGGATGTGGGGTGTGAGAGAAAGAGAGGAATCCAGGACAGCTCCAAAGTTTTTGGCTGAGCTAATGGAAGGAGAGAGGTGCTGTCAGCTCAGTTTGGAGACTGCTGTGGGTGGAGACCGTTTTGGGTAGGGGGAGATGAGGCCTTTTGGGTATGTGGAGTTTGAGATGCCTGTTAGACAT
Organism: Dasyprocta punctata; assembly: GCA_004363535.1. Classification (NCBI taxonomy): domain Eukaryota; kingdom Metazoa; phylum Chordata; class Mammalia; order Rodentia; family Dasyproctidae; genus Dasyprocta; species Dasyprocta punctata. Next base: position 3,604 of record RJWM01048230.1, on the reverse strand, counting down.
CTAAGTCAAGATGTTGAGTGGGTGTTCGGATATATAAGACTGAAGTCCAGGAAAGAGGTCTGAGCTGGAAATATAAGTGTGGGAGTCTTTAGCAGATAGTTGATATTTAAAGCTGGGAGACTGGATTTCCACGAGCCTTTCTTCCCGCAATGCCTCTGATCAGTCCATAGACCAAAGTTTCCCAGAAGACAAGTAAGATCCCATAGATAGTAATACATCAGACTTGATTTGTTCGTTGTCCTTATCCTCTTATTTGGGACCTCAGTCCCCTAAAAATATTCCACTCTCATCTGGTGTTTGTGAGAGTCCTCAAGCGATGGCTCACATGTGCTGAGGAGTAAGTCCAGCCATCCCAGCTCTGACGCTGGTCCATTGCACGTCCAAGGCCATCTTGCAGGAAGCCTTGGTCAGTCTTGGCTACCAATGCATCCCCTGCCCAAGACACAGCATCCCAGGCATCCATGGACCTAGTGATGAAAACAAACATCTTCAGCAGTTGTCACTGTCATTATACCATAGTCCTCCAGGGCTAAGTCCAGGTGGGGTGGGGATGTATGTCTTCCTGACTCTGCCAATTTCTGTGTGCTGACAATCTCTCGAATTCTAAACTTTAGGGCAGGGTCCTCTCACTGGGACAAAAGTCATCTGATAAGACAAAGAAGTATGTCAGGGAGCACACAATGCCACCAAGTACAAATGGCGTATCTTATTGGAGCACTAGTTTTCCTCATTGGGAAAATTGAAAACACTTTGTTAATAATTAAAGAGCAATTATGTTGAAGAGTAGCGTACAAAATTGGTTTACAATTTGAAGTCAAATCTGTAAGACTTTCCACTTTTTTATGATGCTACAGATTCCCGAGAATGTTCCGTCATTGTCAGTCGATGGTTAATTATAAACTTTGAAGAGTCCTAGGTCATTTATCAGTGGTTGGAAGGGGAATAGGAGAAGGAAGCTTGGCAGGTTTGTAAACTTTTAAGACTCTTGGGTGGATTCGGTTAGGTTTGTCAGGCATGGACCAGTGAAATAGAAAAACAGTAAAGCGAGGTAGTGAATTAACATTTTGGGAGAAAAACCATAATCAGTGTGGTGAGAGGCTAGGTCTTTTCCTTTCATTTCATGAGACACCCGGGAAAAGCTCTGAGATCATAAGAGGTGTGTGCCAGCCTTTATCATCAACTGGCCAGGATAATTGCATCTGCATTTCTGGAATCCTGAACCGAAGCCAGGCTCAGCCACAGAGCATGTGAGATTCCAGGATGATGGTCCTTCATCATGCAAAGTTGCCATCTCTCAAGGTCAAGAAGACCGCAGATGTGCTGGGCTGACTAAGAAGACCTCTTGTTGGAATTCAAGAGCTGGAGAGCTGTGCCTTGGATATGGCACATGGTAAGTGCTACGTGTGGGATGTGGAAATAACAACTATAGAGAGAGGATGTCTAGGGATTTCCAGGAGGTGCAGTCAGGAAGAGAGCCTGTTGCCCACCATACTCCAACTAAGCAGCCCACATACCCCACACCTGGTGGACAATCGTGAGCACTGTAAGCAGTAGTGAGTTCGAGGCCAAGGTTCCAGGTGATGGTGCTGATCCAAACTCTGGAGCTCCCTAGATATACTCATCTTTGGGCACTTTGCCAGACCCGAATCAGAATCTAAGAACCTACACTTTGTGAGGGTCCCTGGGACTTCTGGGTTAAGTTCCATCTCTCCCTAGGTGTCTCATATGGGTCCATCCTTGATACCCACTGCTCTATGCCAGGGAATGAGTAACATCCCGCGGAGAGTAGGGAACTATTGAAAGACATGTGCTGTGCCCTCAAATAATTCGAAGACGTGAAAAGGGAAAGACAAATGGTAGTACGGGGAGCGATCCCAAGACCAAGAAATGATGGCTGTGTAGGGGATGCTGCTGAGAAGCTGGTGCACGTCACACCCTGGAAGGGTTCTGAGACCATAAGAAGTATCTGCCAGTCTCTGTTGTCAGCTGGCTAAGATGATCGCAAACTGTGACTTGGATCTGGAGCCAGGATTCCAGCTGGAGTGAGATCTCTGGCTCTTAGTGAGGCTGTCCATGGAGTGGATGATAGACTTTGATGCCAGACTAGGGTCCAGGTCCTAACAGAAACACAGCATGAGATAGCCAATGCCCAGTGGCCAAGGTCACTCGCCTTGAGGTATAACAGAGTGGACTTCTGAGAACTTCACAGTGGAATACCAAAAATGTACTTACTGGGAGGAGACACCTTTTTATTGCTTTTTGTTTTGTTTTGTTTTGTTGTGTTTTGTTTTTTGATACCAGGAATAGACTCAGGCACTGTTCACTGAGCCATATTCCTGGCCCCAAGGAGACACCTTTGACAGGAGCCCCATGTCAACAGGTGAACAGGGTGAGCCCGATGATGAAGGACTTTTGTGCACCAACAAATTGATGAAAATTGGGAAAATTCAGAGTGTCACCAAGGCGCAAACTATTGTGGTAGATGAGAGGTGGCACTGAGAGCGATTCAGTGTCCATGTGGGCTTGGATTGGCATTTGTGGAAATATCAGTTTCTTGGGGTGACAGAAACAGCAGTCTCAACCCAGGGAGAAATATTCTTGGTTATTCTAGGATCTGAAAGTCTGATGGTGTCAGAGGGCGTTGGTGAAGACGAAGGTGAGACCCTAGCAACACTGCTTGGGTCTAGGCTCCAAGCAAGACTGCTTTTCTGGGAGGGTGACCACAGACCAACACCATCTGGAGGTAAAACCGGGGAAATCCATATCTGGAACCCATGGACTTTCTTGTGGAGGGCTCCCTGGAAAGATGCAGCACACCCCACTGGCAGGCACCTCCTCAACAATAGAGAGTTCCCGATGAGCACCCCAGGGGCGACTTCGGGGCAAGCATGGAGCATCCCTGTTGCCCAGGCTACTGTCCTACATATCCGCTTCATACTTTACAACATCCATCACCTTCTCAAGCATTCCAGACCCCGTCTTTTGCATCTCAGATGATTCTGTCCAGGAAAGATCCTGCTTGCCAAAAAGGCCACTTACCCAGGAGATGGGATGAAGTCGGGGCTTGGGAGAAAACGTGCAGGGTTGGGAGTGTTTCCATTTCCTCTCCATTCTGCTATAGCACACAGCTGGCAAAACACCCCAGCACCCACCCCCGCAAACCCTGACAGAAGCTGGAGGGCCCTGAGATCCACGGGTGAGATTACAGGACGCGACCTAATTTGTTCTGAGCTCCCCGAATGCTGCAGGGAAGATATTGGGATTGCATGTGCCTCTGAAATACAAAAATAAAATAAAATAAAAGGTTGTGACAGAGATTTAAATGAGAATAAAATGCCAATTAACTCGGAGGTATTGAAGTAGAATCTGTTTCTCTGAAGCATCCCGGGTCGCCGTTGGCGGATCAGTTTCAATTTGCCCCAATGTGCCGAACGGCCACGCCAGGGAAGCAGGGCTCAGAACAATCCAGAACACGGTGCCAGACCCACTACTTATCACTTTAATTGACACTTACTCTGTACGATGCTCAGACATTCACCGAATGGGCTCAATTTAATTTGAGAGGGGGATTTTTTTTTCTTTTCCCTATTGAAATATTTAATGC
>RJWM01048229.1:0-11572 GCA_004363535.1 Dasyprocta punctata | reverse complement strand
AGAAGAGGAATAAATTAATGAAAGGTTGAATTTCAAAAATAACTTGGATTTGATTTGTGGATACCTAAAAGTTAGTTTTAATTATTAAACTGTTCCTACAGATGAAGGTTATTAGATGTCTATGAGATCGCTTATGTATTATCAGATTATGTAGAAGAATGATTGGTCAGAGCAAGTTTGAAAGCAGTTACAGATGAAAGGATAAATTGTTTTCTTATATAGGGCATTGAATTGTTAGTTGATAATATATTTAAATTACACCAATGATAGTAACTGAATCAGATTTTCATTTAATCATGCATAATTATACACATGAACAAAGATATTTTGTGTAACAGATATGTTAATTATTTAGTTTTATACATACTGAATAAATATTCTTATATTATCCCTTTAGAGATTGGAATGTTATATAATATTTTCTATTAGTATTTACAAATCCCAAATTTTATGTATATAAATACATAACCTACCAAAGTTACAATTTGTAATGGGCAGTTTTAATATATATTATTTTCATTATTTTCTTTTTTAATTTTTGCTAAACAAATTCTACTCCTCATGTATAATGAGGAGAATTTGTATACTTCTAGATTAAGTGCAACAGGATTCTACTTTCTACTTATTTTGTGAAAATAAAAAAGAGTATCTACAGTTTCTCTGAAAAAGAGTTGTCTGCAGTTTCTGCAGGAGGAGACTAGGCTAAGACCTAGTGTACACCCGCTTAGCAAAGTGTTTAGTCCACTAAGAAAGAAAGATGCGTGTCCTTCCAACAGACCAGTTCCCTACAAGGATATTTAATCAGAATGCTAATGATCTTACTATTGTGCATTATCAAAACATAAAAGCAGTATCCTGGCATTCTCATGGCAGTATCCTGAATATAATTGTTCTTTAAACTCTTATCAGTGAGGGAGGACAGTGAAATATTCATATTTATTTAGTGATTATTAACCTCATTTGGGAGCCAAATGTTAAGGTTACATTATATTGGTAGTGCAAACATTTAAAAGCTTTGAATACTTACGAGAAAATAATTTTTTCTGCAAGCAAATTTTACAGATAATACTGAAGAGTGAAATATTCTGAAGTAATGTTAGTTTAGTTATTTGAAAAATATTTTTAATAAGAAAAACATATAGAAAAGATGAATTATTAGTTGTAGAAAAGCAATGAGTTTTTAATTTATCATCTGATATTTTGGTTTTGGGAATCTGCTAAAAAAAGAGGCTTAATGTGCATTTCAATAGAAGGTAGAGGTTTATTTATGGTCTGCAATAACAAAGTCATATATTTGGATGCTATTTAACCAGAAAGGATGATGTTTTAATGCTCAAGCTTGTTCATGTTCTAGCAGAGATCATACTCCCTCAAATCTTGCCCTGGAGCAAAATCTGTATTTAATATTAGAGTAATACTGTTGCGATTGTAGGTAGCAGCTTACAGGTGCACTTAAAATGATATAGACATCCTTTCACAAGTTGTAGGAAACTAGAACTATTTACCTTGAAGAGGACAACTTAGTGCTGCACATTCTTCCAGGGGGAAAACCTGACATATTTCATCACCACATTCATTTCTTTATTACCTGTTTCTACACATGCATTAATAGAAAGTTGTGAAAAGGTGAGAATCAGAATAAAACAAAGTTTTTTAAGAAACATGGATATAACATTTCCACATTGCTGCTATTCTATTCTTTTTTAAAAACTTTTATTAGAATATGCTTGCAGTACATAAAGATTACATGCACTGCAGGGAGATGGTACATGTACATAACATGTTTCAATTTTAACTCCTTTCCCTGCAAACCCTTTTATTTTTCCAGCATCAGATTCATTGATTTATCTTATAAAATCTTATAAAGTTAACTATCATATATACAGATTGAAAACCAGACTATTTCTCTGATTTACAGACATAAGAATACTAAAGGTACTGAGCCATTCTAAAGATGCCTGGTTAAAATTATTTAAAATCTAATGTTTCACCTTATTTGCCCATAGTGCTCTTTTAAAGTACAATATCTTTAGTTTTCTGCATCACTATCATCTCTGGAATAATATCTGACATCACAGATACTATTTCCTTTATAACAAATGTTATTAATTCTATTATCATTTCACAGCTTTTAAATGCAATGGCCAGTTCTTAAAACAGTATTGCAATACTTCTTGCAAAAACCATAGTAGATTAGAGTTTACAATAAAGTTATTTAAAACATAATGACTCTCAATGGTACTTCAGATGGATGAGAAAGCTAATAATAAATCCTATGTTTCATTTAGATGATTGGTTTTACTGTATTGAATAACAAAATATCTTCATCAAGCACAGTTCTAATGAACCTATTGGAGATTAAAGCAAAAAGCAGGATGAGAAAGCAAAACTATGCTAAATTTTGTATGCTACATAGTGCAATAATATTTCATAATAATTCCTCTAGTTCTTCATAGCAATATTCTTACAATGCACTTTTTAAAAAATTCTAATGCTGTAGTGGAAGTCTAAAGTGAATTGATTCTTATGTGTAATGATTTAAGTATATTAAACACTTGGCGATGCATAACTTTAAGAGTTAAACTAGAAAGGTTATACATACTCAAGAACATACAACTTCATTTTAAATGACAAACATGCTTGCACGAAAGAGCAGCATAATTTAAATATAAAAATAATTATGCTATTTTAATGTATTCCAAGCAGACTAATTCATTCATTTAAGACTTTCATCAATTATTTTTATAAATTTTTCCTACGGATACTAACAAACACAAACAAAATTTTAATTCTCGTTTCAAGCCTTCATTTAATTACATAACTTGATTATTAAACCTCTAACTCTGATTCCAACTCTTCAAAATACATTAGCTGAGAAATGTGCCATGGACAATCTATTTCACCACTAGGGGTCAGTATCGGTGCACGCCAGAGGCAGTGGACAAAAGCCAATTTTAGATTGCTATGCTGTAATTTGATAATTAAACGTGCAAATAATGTCACATTATTTTACCTCATTCCATTTTTCTTAGTTTTCTACTTTAATATAACTCATAAGAGTAAAAGAAAATAAGTCAGTGATATAACACAAACTAGAATGAACCAGCAATTTAAAATAAGAATTTGTTTCAGAAAAAACGCTTATTTCATGGTATAGTTTATGTTCATTCATCTTCTGTTTAAATTTTAAAATATAGTTATGTAATGTAATTCAATTAATCAATCAATAGACAAAGAGTCACCTGTTAAAGTGATTACAAAGTAGGTCTATACTTATATACATGTTAGGTATGGAAGATACTCTCATCTCCAATGCTCGTGTTCCTCATTAACAATACATAGACTGAATATAGATGAATAGGAACCAAAAAGAAAACAATCTTTGTATGTGAGATGTCTGAGATCGCAATCTGAGATGACAAGTAGTAAAAACTATTTTATCAATTCATCAAATAAATTTTTTACATATGACAAATGTAAAAATTATGAAATACTCTAGAATCTTGAAATCAAAGGTATTACAAGATATGTTTTGCAATTTGGGACATCATATTTATCAAATAAAAATATCGATCTATATGTTGAACAAATTAATGCTAAAATATGTCATAAGTACTTGCCTTTGAGCCTCTTACATGTTGTTATTTAAGCATAGCTATTATACGTATGACAAACCACAACTACAAATTATTGTATTCTTTATTTTTAATTTTGTCCAACATGATTAGTTTTTCTCAAAATACTGGAAAAAGTTTTAAATAGCAAATTACATAACATATGCAACAAGAAAATATGTATGCTTTTTTATTACAGTGAATAATATGACCTTTAATGAAGGTTTTCTGTCAGTAATATTGGCAAACAGTGTTATATCTTACTGCTTTTAGTATCTATGATATCAACTGATCGATTGATTGATTGAATTTTTGCAGTGCTAGGTATCTAAGGGCCTTGCCTTGGCTAGACATGCAATCAGTCTCTGAACTGCAACACAAGTCCAGCAGCAACGATTTTAATTCAGTTTAAACCTAATTATGAAGAAAAGTCTAATGTATTTTTCTCAGAGTCTGTGTACCATTGTTACAATTTAGATATGTTAACCAAAAGCTTTACATGTGCAGGTAAGGTCTGATTAGAAGGAACTGGCTTCTGAGGGTGGAAGCGTGGAAGACTTGGAAGGATGTATTCTTCTTACCAGCTTTCCTCTTCTCTCTCTGACTCCTGGATGGCAAGTGTCACTGAGTCACGCCATTTCTTGTCTAGAGCCAGACAATCATGGACTGAACATAGTGAAAACCATTATCTAAGACAAACTTCTTTAAATTGAAGCTGTTGGATATTGGGTCCATAATGGGAAAGTGCATTAATTCAGAAGATAGTGTCTAGAATTAGGTCACTGCTTTTACTGTACCTGATAAGTTGGTTTAGAAGTCTTTGGCACTGATTTGTGGTAGGAATTTTGAAATGTTTGAGACGTGGGTTAATTCTTCCTTGCATTCAGAAAAGCAGAATGCTGAAAGGAATGCAAATAGTGAAAGACAGGCTTAGGAGGTTCCAGTTGAGGCAAGGACTTCATTGGCACTGGACTACAGGACACGTGTTACACCCAGGCAGAAAATTTGTCTTCCTTTTGCTCGTGTTTGGAGACCTCATGGTAGAGTGAGACTAAGGGTCTTAAAGTAATGAGTCTGGTGGAGAAAATATCAAAGCAGCCCATCGTTCAATCTGCAACCATTATCTACAGAGCCCAGAATTCGTAGGAGCTGGTAGCAGGCCTTAACATTACCCACAGAGTACTGATTTTATGACATGCAGAATCCATGAATTAAAGGGTCAATGGAGGCTCCCAATCAGATTTCAAAGATAGGCTTGAGAAGTCCATTAATGTGCCCTGAGGGAACAGTGCACATAGCTATGAAAGTAAAGCCAGAAGTGCAGTGGAGAACCAGTAATTGGGAGATGCCTGGAAAGTACAACATTTTCTAAGTGACCATACCACCACTATCCTTTGTATTATTACTAGTTTAATTCAAACACCAACACTAAATTGAGAAAAGATAGTATCTATAAGTTTCAAGGTAGTAAATAACAAAAGACATATTTTTATAGTACACTACCATAAGGTTAACTTTCTATAATGTAGAATATGCAAAGTGTTTGAGATTCCACTTACCAGCATGATAGGAAGTCATTTAAAGTATAAACTTAAGTAGAGCAGCATCCTGTCAAATTTTGGTGGATATTATCCTGAATAGAGGAGTTACTGAATTCTTTGTATTTGACTTGAACCTTCTATACTTTACAGACTGACCATTATTTACAGAGAAATACAGTTCTTGGTAATAAGTGTACTTGCAACATCTAAAGTGTGATTTCAGCATCCAACATCTCTCCTAAAAACAAACTGGATGATAGAAGAAAAAGAAACTTCTTCAAAAAAATAAATGTGTTGTATGATCATTTACGACAAAAGATTCTACAGAGAGGGGGGAATTTTAAGTAAAAAATCATTGCATAATTTTATATATTGATTATAATTATACACTATGTGTGCACATTATTTTAAAAACATATGTATGTAATTTACTCTGTTCTAAGAACTACTGAAATAACTAATCTAAACATCACAAAATCTTATGAGGAAATAGCATTATATATTTTATTTACAGATGAGGAAATTGAGAGTTTAAGTAATTTTGTGAAGGTCTTGAGTCTACTACCTTTGGATTTACTAAGCTTTTTAGTCAAAACAAGATTCAATTTTAAAATATGTTCTTTTGGGGCCAGGGATGTGGCTCAGCAGCATAGCAGCTGCCTGGCAAGCATGAGGTTGTGGGTTTGATTTCCGGTACCAAAAAACAAACAAAAGATATATTGTTTCAAGCTTGAATTTCCGTTTTCCTTTTAGTGTTGGGATTGAACTCAAGGCCTCAGGCATGCATGCTACCACTGAGCTACTTCCAGCACAAGGATCTATATTCTTAACAGATATTTTGTAGTGCTTTTTCCTATTTACAAAACTTACCACAAAGAATAATTCTTTAATTTCTCAATTTATCTACCTATAGATTTTTCACATTTCAAATTCACTATTTTTCACATACAAGTGGAAAATTATTTGTTATGGATAACTTTAGGAATTTGGAAAAAAAATCAGAATTTGGCATGACAACTATAAGCAGTTACTACTAAAATACAATTAAATTTAAAAATCTTAATAATTCATTGAACTATTTTTGTTTTCATTTCTTTTCCTTTGTGTTGAGGTTGACAGTTTTTATTTTCCTTGGATATCCACTTTAAATTTTCTATTCCTATGCTGAGTTAAGGTTGTTGATTTTACATTTCAGTTTTGTTTACTTCTTTCATGTATTATTATTTCTTGAACTTTAAAATCTAAGGAGGTGTTTATTTTCTTCTATATTAGTATTGTTAAAAGTAAAGATGGTTTGTGTCATGAGTACAATGCCCATATTTTCTGTTTTGGAGGGTATTTTTAAAGGCTCTAATTTTTAAATTTAGCCAGTATAGCATCATCCTACTGTTTTCCATACACAGAATTGGTGAATTCTTCTCAGTCCATCTGGTTGTTTTGGAAAATTTAATACATTAGCAGGAGGCATGCTTATCATACAAAGTTCATAATAAAATGAGCATTGCTGCTAATTATTTGTCTGTCAAAGCTTCACTACAAAAAATAGAACTATGTTGTTTGTTTACTTACATAAATAACAGGAAAGTGAATTAGAAAAATATGAAGCAGTTTGAAATTTTCTCATTGAAACCCAAACAGTTCATGAAAGAGTGATGTTTTGTTGAATGGAGAATATTTTCAGATGGATAAACAAACAGGAAACCCTATGAACTTTAGTTGACTATCTGGAAAGAGTGTTAGAAATCTTTCTATCCTGTCTGGTTCATCTTACACTTTCTGGTTCAGGGTTCCATCCTCACTTATAATTCTCCTAAAATGTGAGGCATATTTATTATACGAGATTCCTTGGCTACTGCATCTCTTCTGCTTTAATTACTGTGTTGATTGTTTCAATAGAAATGGGATATAATAAGGTTGAATACAATTATGAGGTATTGCATTTTCTTCTATCCAGGGACATTTTCAACTGGTTTATAAAAGCTTATGGCAAAATTTTCAGAAATTTGGAAGGCCAATTGCTAAACTCTTGGTCACTGTTGAAATTAGTCACGTGGGAAGTATTAATGCCATGTATGTTGACAAATGTTAAAATCAGAGGTATTCTAGGCTGATATGCTTCTGCACAAAAAGCAAACCATAGTAAGGGTGTGCGTTGTCAGAAGAAATTAAACTACAAGGATGACATAATTTAACTGTGGAATAAGGGAAAATGAGACAAACATACACACAAGTTCCACAAATTTAAAACAAAAAAGACTTCTCAATTATTATGTAACTCTCAAGTACAAGGGAAACATACTAATTCCACACAGAACAGAAAACAATTTTTGCTCTTATTAGATCTATTCCCAAGGCTAGAATTCTTTCTTTTTAAGTATGGATTTAGTTCCTTATGGTGAACTTATCAAAGTTACTTTTTACAACAAACCTAATACAAAATGAAGGGTGAGAAATATAAAATACTGTGCATTTGGTAAAAGTTAGAAGGATCAAGCACATGAAATACTCTCCAGGCCATAGTTACAGTAATTCCTTTTCTACACAGAAATCAAGGATTCAGACTTTACAATGAATTTTAAGTCAATCTAAGTATTTTAGTTTTGTTCCATGGAAAGACATTCCTTTTTCAACATATTTCATGCTTATCTTAATGAAGTGCATTCAGAACAATGCTCTTCTAGATATGTACACCATTAGCAGCATACTTCTTCTTGATGTGAATTTAAATACCAGGAGATTTTCTTGTTTGCCAGTTAATGACAGGAATGACTACTAATGTTGGTGTTTTAATAATGCATTTTTCAAAATTTCAACTTTAGTCTGTTGCTAGTGTATTTTATGAATAGGAAAGCCATGAGTTGGATGAGAGAATAAACTGCTAATAGTAGTCTCATCGGGACTCTATAAGAAACAAAATGAGAATTTTTAATAATATTTGAGAAATCACAGAAAAGATATTTTTTTGAAGAAACAATCCGAAAGATAAAGAAAACAGGGTTCCTGCATTTGTAATGATGTAACAAAATAAATTTGCTTTCTGGTTACCCTCATCTGGTTCAAATAAATATATTTCTGGTATGTGACACCTGTTCCCCTCCTCATCAAATTCTTATTTTGAGACCCAAATACAGTGGTACTTAAGAGGAGGCCTTTGGAAGTTGAGTTTGAAAAAGTCATAGAGATGGAGCCCTCTAGTTGAGGTTAGTGTCCTTGTAAGGGGTAAAGAACCAAGAGGTCTACCGTGTGAGGAACAAGTGAATAGTCACTCAACTCTGTGCCAAGAGACAGCAAATCTGCCAGTTTCTTAATCTTGGAATTCTCAGCTTCTGTTATTGTGAGAAATAATTTTTTGTGTGACCAGTGAGATGAAGACAACTCCTAAATAAATTGCAGAAGATATAGAAAGAATGAAGGCATGTAAATGTTCACTATAGCATCATTTATATTTGAGTGATAATATCTAAATACAATTAATAATTATGGACCTTATTAAAATTTTCTAAAGACTTTCATAATTTTCCAGTTAAACAGGTAATTATGGAGACAGTGTAGAAAATCAAAGATAAAATGCAAAAATATGCAAAAAAGCAGAACATATATTGGCAAAATGTGATATAATTCAAAACATGTAAAATTCATATATTAATAGGGATATGGACTAGAAGCAGACACTTCATTTTGAGAATAGTATCATAGTGTCTTCTTTTTTTTTTTTTTTTTTTTTTTTTTGGTACTGGGGATTGAACTCACAATCTTGCGCCTGCCAGGCAGGTGCTTAAGCCACTGAGCCAAACTCCTAGCCCTACTTTTTTTTGAGGCAGGGTCACACTATGTAGTTCAGGCCAGCCTTGCTTACAGTGTATCCCAAGCCGGCCTCGACCTCACAACAGTCGTCCTACCTCAGCCTCCCGAGTGCTGGGATTAAAGTCGTGTGCCACCATGCCCAGTCATAGTGTCTTTGTGTGTGATATTTTTCTCCAAAAACAAACTTTACTGCTTCAGTACATGCATTTTTTAACGAAAGAAATGCTACGAGTAAATGTATAGTTTAATTCTGAATATTTTTCAAAATAACAGCAAATATAAAGCATTCCTACTTAACTCAGTTTCCCATGAAAATAATTAAATTTTCAGTAGTGAAAAATCATGGCCAGTCTACAATAACAATCCTCAAATATTATTTCCTTTCATATTTCCTGTAAAAAACTTAGTCCCATATTCATACGTACAATGAAGGACTCCTAGAAATATTATAATGTGTGAGTCTTAACTGTATTGCTATGAAAGAAGAGAGAATGGATTTTAAAGGATAGATAATGATTCTCATGCTCAAATACTTCATAGAACAAGCAGGGATTTTGATGTAAAGAGACTATTACAGTTGAGGAAATAAAGTCTTTCCCAGTAATCAATAAAGAAATATCAATGACCAGTGATTGGATAGCACATTCTTTGTTGTTATCTAATACTCTAGAAACCTCATACATATTTGCAAAAAAAATGAGTGAGATTGAATAATCCATGAATTCAGATTCATGGTGTCACTTAGATTTATATTACTTGCTGAATATCTGTGTGTGTAAATTAAAACTTATTGTCATTTCACTGTTTATGAGAACTTGTTGTTTGCCAAAGTAGTTTTAATTTCAGAAAAATTCAGTTGCGAATTTCTGTTTATTTATTTACTTATTTATTTATTTTTGAGGCAGGGTCTTGCTACGTAGTGCAGCCTAGCCTTAAGCTCAGTTTTGTAGCCCAGGTTGGTCTCAAATTCACAGCAATCTTCCTACCTCAGCTCCCTGAGTGCGGGGATTACAGGTGTGCACCAACACAGCCAACAGATGCAAATTTCTTTAATTTTAAAATATTTTCTTATTAATAGCTCACACTTCTAATTTATTGATATGTTAACCAACAAAACTTTTTACTTTGTGTCAATTCTTATGTAATTACAAAATATGGTTGAAGCATTGTAAGTAACTATGATTGACAGATCTCATTCTCTAAAAGTATAAAGATAAGTTTTGATCTATCAGATAAAGTAAAAGGAAGTCAGTACATTAAAAAAAAATCCTTAAAGTAAAAGAACAATTGCTTATCTTCCCTAATATCACTACTTAAATAACACCATAGCATCCAAAATGAGAAGTTATGAGACTGATGAAAATATCAAAGTATTTTAACTGCCTAACAAACAAATATATTCTTAACTTTATCCTTCTGCTTACTAGGTCAATGCATCATTTGAATGTATTACAGTCTTTCTCATCTCCAATTTATTCAGTAATTATTTCCAAATATACATCCATGGATGTCAACAAGATAGAAAGCAATGTACTGTGTTACAATTGTTTTAATATTTTTTTGCTTTGCTGTAGTTGTACAAGTTAACACACTCAATGTAAAGAATTTGGAAATTTCACCAAAATCAAATAAGCAGGAAAAATAATAAGCACCTTCAGTTCAACTACCAAGAGAAAGGCACTGTAACTTTTTAACAGTTCTTTCTTATATTTAATTATGCATACAGGTACATGTATTTTATTCAGTATATTAAGTATACTATACTTTCTATTGATTATCTCACCTAACAGATTTTATTAATACTTTAGCCAGATTTGTTTGTGCATGCCTGTAATCCAAGCACTCTGGAGACTGAGGCAGAAGGATCACTGTGAGTTGGAGGCCAGCCTGGGCTACAAAGTGAGTTCAAGATCAGTCTGATTTATATAGTGAAACCCTGTCTCAAAAAGACACACAAAAGAACCTTTAAACAGGATTTATAATATTATTTAGACAATACTTTCTGTTGAATTTTTGAACAAAAAGATGTTATTAATATTTTAGATAAGACTGACAATATCTGTATACTATTACATTACAAGACATTTTTAAAAATTACTTAATTCCTTAAGGATTCATAGGATCAAAGGGGTTTATGTATTTTATGCCCAGTCTCTGCCTTCTACATTACATTAGACAAGTTAATTACAATTTCTAGCAGTATAATAATCACAGGAATACTGGGACCTCACGCATATGAGCTAGTGAAGTTTTAATGACATATTCAATGTATTTTGGAATAGCGGGTAGCATATTTCAAGTATTCAATTAATAATAGCTGTTATCACAAAGAATCTAATCATAGAGAATAGCTGAGAACAGCATTTATGAAATTATTCTAGGATAAATAACTGAATTGTATTAGTGTACATTTGCTGGAATTAAGTCCTATTTCACTTGATTCTAATAGTTTTCAAGGCTTACTTGCAACCAATGCTAACTCCATGATAGAATATCTGTGATTCCGGACTCACTGGTCAGGTTAACTGTTTTTCTGAGATGTCTAGAATGTCTATCAATAAGCATTCAATTGAGTAAGATATTTTTTAAAAGTTTCTATGCCTGACAAGCAAA
>RJWM01048228.1:0-11567 GCA_004363535.1 Dasyprocta punctata | reverse complement strand
AGTCTTCATATTAAAAATAAAATACAAAGCCAGGCCTGGTGGTGCATGCCTGTAGTCCCAGCACTTGGGAGGCTGAGGCAGGAGGATTGCTGTGAGTTTAAGGCCAGCCTAGGCTACATAGTGAGTTCAAAGTCAGCCTGAACTGCATAGCAAGACCCTGTCTCAAACAAACAGACAAAATAAAATACAATACAGTTTACTATTTTTTTCTCTTTTTTCTTTTTGTCATCCCCGGGATTGAAACCAGGGCTCTTGCACTTAGCTACATTCCCAGCTCTTTCAAAATTTTTAAATTTTGAGACAGAGTCTAAGTTACTTGTTGCTCAGGCTGGACTTGAACTTGTGAGTGCTGGAATCACAATTGTGTGCCACTATACATAGGATCCAGTTTAATTTCATATGCTTAATTCTTTGAAAAAAAATAGCTGTACTCTAAAACAATATTCCTCAAACCACATTAGAATTCTGTTTAAAGTGAACTAGACTAAAAAATGCCCTACTGCTAAAAGCTAAATAATGCTGGCATTGGCACAACTTGCTGAAAAACTAACATAAACAGGACATTTTTAATTTACAGTCTTTTTCCCCATAATTTTCTTTTTTATAAATTAATTTTAATGGGGGCACTTTAAATACATACATATAATGATCACATTCATCATAGGGAATTTGTACCTGTACATAATGTATCTTGGTTCTTATTTCTTTCCCCAATTTCCTCTTCCCCTCCTTATTTACAAAAGTTTTGTTTCCATGTTTTCTTCTATTCTCTTCTGTTTTTCTTTTCCTTTCTTCCTCCTCCCCACTCCCTTGTTCTCCTTCCTATTTCCCATAATTTTCTTAAACCATCTTCAGCACCTACTACCACTTGTCTGCCATTCTAGCAGAATAAATCCATAAGGACACAAAATGTTCTTAAATTTCTCCAAAGCATTAATAGAGACTCTTGAGAAAACGTTATCATTTTAACAGTTTGAATTTTTTATGGATAATTATACCACCAAAGGATGTATAGGCCACTATGTTCTCTCTTGCACAGTGACTCGCCCTTACACTGCAGGGTGGACCACTTGTCCTGCTTTTATTCAGCCCAAACCTACTCTGCAAAACCTGTTCTCTTTTTCTTGCTTTTAACAAATCTTTGCTATCATTAAAAAATTGTGTAAATTTAACCAAATCTGAATTTGCCACTGAAGAATTTAAAAGAAATTTTAATTTTGAATTAAATCATATCTCAAATAAGGTTATTAAAATCTACCATCTAGAGAGAATTTAGGGTGCTAGGATGTCACATACTTTACAAGTTCAAAAGCTTCTAAGATTTGAAAGCTACTTTAAAAATTCGTATCAATATATATAGTAAAAGCCAGGCGTGGTGGCGCATGCCTTTAATCCTAGCACTCGGGAGGCTGAGGTAGGCGGAGCGTTGTGAGTTCGAGGCCGGCTTGGGCTACAACGCGAGCACAAGGCCAACCTGAACTACATAGTGCAACCCTGCCTCAAAAAACTAGGGCCGAGAGTTTGGCTCAGTGGCTTAAGCGCCTGTTTGGCAGGCGTGAGGTTGAGAGTTTGATCCCCAGTGCATATATATATATAGTAAATGAGTGGCTGATGATTTGGAAGCATAACTCCTCTGGTTATATTTATTTTTTAAGTTAACACCTTGTTAACTTAAAGGAGGGGGAAAGGAAGGTAGATGAAGAGGATGATGAGGAGGGGGAGATGGAAGGAGCAGAAGAAGGGAAGGAGGGGGAAGGACAGTGGACGAGGAAGAGGAAAATGGAACATCACCCGCCTCTCAGAAGCCCCCCCAATAATTACCCTTGCCTCAAAGATTTACCTTTATGTGAACAGCCCAAAAGGCAAAAGTCTAAATTCAAATTTATTGGTTGCATTTAGGGAAAATATTGTGAGCAGATGTTGGCAAAGGAGAACCTTCCAATACTTATCACCACTGTCAATAAACAAAGGCTGGCCCTTGCTTCACACTGACAGTTATCACAGCTGACATTTATGGAACACTTCCTACACGTCAGGCATCATGCTCAGTGTCTCATGTTTAATTCTTACAATAACCCTATGGAAAGAAAATTTGAAAAGAAAGAAAGAAAGAAAGAAAGAAAGAAAGAAAGAAAGAAAGAAAATAAATTCGTTCCTTCTTTAAAAACGTAAGTAAAAATGAATATAAAATGCACCAAATTATTTTTAAGAACACAGTTCATTCTTCATGCTACTTTAATTCAAAACTGAATATATATGTGATGGTTCATCTTGATTATCAGCTTGATGGATTTAGAGATGTCTAGCACATTACTAAAGCACAATTCTAGGGGTGTGTGTGTGTGTGTGTGTGCGTGTGTGTATGGTGGTGCTGGTGTTTCCAGAGATGATTGCCATGGAAGCCAGCAGACTGAGAGGGAAGACCCACCCTGACTGTAGGTGGCACTAACCAATAGACTTACAGCCTGAATGCAATGAAAAGGGGAAGAAAAAGGAAGTCAGTTTGCATTAGAAAGTTCCAATTCTGCTCAAGGGCATATCTGTTGCTACTGTTGTGGCTTGTGGATGTCATACTCCAGCTTCTTTGGCCCTTAACACAGACTCATACCAGCAACTCTCCAGGGAGTTCCAGGCCTTCAGTCTTGGACTGGCACTGTGTCCTCGATCTCTCTTGTTCTGAGGCTTCCAGTTCTTGGACTGAGCAGTTAAGGTCTCTGGCTTTCTAGTGTGCAGATGGCCATTGTGGACTATCCCACTTCTGAACCTGTAAGCCTAATAAATCCCCTTGCACTATTCTATAAAATAGGTATTATTTACATAGAGTAAATGTATAACTATATATATTTGCTACTGATTCTGTTGCCCTACAAAATCATAACCAATACAATATGTAATAGTCATCTCTTAAAATCTCAATGTTTACTTCTAGATTTTAAGAAACAAATATAAAAACACAAGCAATATAAAAAATGTGACTTTTGATTTACAGTGTATCCCTAAGAGGGACAGCTGAGGAACTAGAGGATAAAGAGTAGAACTAAGCCGGGCGTGGTGGCGCACGCCTTTAATCCCAGCACTCGGGAGGCTGAGGTAGGCGGAGCGTTGTGAGTTCGAGGCCGGCTTGGGCTACAACGCGAGCGCAAGGCCGGCCTGAGCTACATAGTGCGACCCTGCCTCAAAAAACTAGGGCTGGGAGTTTGGCTCAGTGCCTTAAGTGCCTGCCCTGGCAGGCGCGAGGTTGTGAGTTCAATCCCCGGTGCCGCAAAAAAAAATAAAAATAAAAAAAAAATAAAGAGTAGAACTAAAATAAAGTGGGGAGGTTGCTAGTAGGTGAAAGTGAGAAGGATGAAAGACATAATTAAGGCATTAAGTTTTAGATACCTGAACAAGGATTTGGACTTAAGAAAACAAATGTTAATGTCAACTAATGAAAAGACAGTGATATTGAAGAAAAATTAGTATTTAAGCATCACAGAGATAATGAAAACATAGAAGGTGGAAAAAAATCAGAAAAAAACTAAGAAAAAAATAGTTGTTAAAAACAATAACAACTATTACTTTCATGTTGTTATGGTTTATACATTGTGTCAACTTGAGAAGTCTAGAAGCTTAATTAAGTAACTCAGCAGCTCTACATCCTGGGGTGTAGAACACAAGCAGTTACCTGTTCCTTGTGTCAAT
The DNA here is from genome assembly GCA_004363535.1 of Dasyprocta punctata. Classification (NCBI taxonomy): domain Eukaryota; kingdom Metazoa; phylum Chordata; class Mammalia; order Rodentia; family Dasyproctidae; genus Dasyprocta; species Dasyprocta punctata. The sequence goes on along the minus strand of RJWM01048228.1, from coordinate 7,886 downwards.
TTGAGAAGGTCAGAAGTTTAACTGAGAGACTCAGCAGGGAGCCGAGGTCTTACTTTGTAAACATCCTCAGCCTGTGCAAAGGAAGGCAAGGAGATTTGTGAATGCTACACCCACCTTGTGGGGTGGTGTCCTGTATACAATATAAGGGAGGAGAAGAGGCTTGCTCTCCCCCCTTTTACTCTGGCTGCTTTTGCTCTGCTGCTGCCTTGAAGTGTTGCCCTGGTGCTATGCCACTCTGCCTTGGAGCCAGCTGATTGTGGACTGAAACCTCCAAAAACTGTAAGCTAAATAAACCTCTCCTTCCCTAATTCTGGGTGTCAGGAGTTTTGTCTCAGCAAGGAGGGAAAAGTAAGCAAGACCCATGTGAACCAATGTGAAAAGTTTTTCCTAATCACATTTATCTCATAGCCTCACAACAATCCTATATAGTAGTGAATATCTCTATCTGACAGATAAGACAAGTGAGGGAAGAAAGATCATGCAACTAGTATTTGCTAAAGATAGAATAAGGAAGCACAAAACCATTTAGAATAAAAAGATTAAGTTTGGCTAAGACATATTAATGTCAATGGGGAGGTAAGAAAACTTCAAGTCTCACCTAGCTATTTGCGAACCAAAATGTGAACCAAAGTCATTTCAGAAGGATGCATAGAGTGGGTGCCCAGTGGGTGCATAAAAAGACTTTCTCCTTTTTATTCTCCTTCAAAGTCTGCTCATCAATCTAATTATTCCTCAGTCTCCTTTATTACTCACATGTAATCACTATATTGTCTTCCATAATAGCCTTCAGCGTATCCTCTCTCAATCTTGCTGAAGACAGACTAGCTTTCCATCAACTGAAGGCTAAACTGTCAGAATACCTACACTCGGCCCCACCTTTTTTCTGTGCTTCTATGCTCTTAGAATGAGTCATATTTCAACATTCTTCCTTCTCTAAAAACATTTCTGAGTGCAGCCTTTTCTCTATTGCCCAGAACTTCAATTTCTTCTTGCCTCCTATAGCATTTACTATGCTATGCTTGAAAACCTAATGTAAACTATAGGATACCACTTCTTTGTGGACATGTCCTATTGTAGGTTTTTTTAAGCACAGTGCCTCATACTTTATTCCAGAACAGTGTTGCTTGTATACTGCCTTTAACACAATAACTATATAAGAGATTTTGTAATTGACTTGGGTTGATATTGTTTACTCTTTTCTAAACCACTTACAAGCTTTCAGTGATATATAAGGTGCTGAATTACGTGTAAAATACTTGTTTTCTAATTATATCCTGTGAATCATATTCATTGCTGCTTCAAGATTCTTACCTCCTTTAGAGTAGATACTGCTACATTTCTTTTGTTTTTTTCTTAGTAGACTTCCATTCTCAGAGAAGGCACCCATTACTTAATATCTAGGAATTCTATATGATAACGATGCAAAACACTAGAATTCTGTATGATAACTATGCATCTCAGAGTAAAATCATGACCTTCTGACTTTCAATATTTTTGACAGTGACAAAAGTGCAATACTGAGAGACATGACTGTCATTTAACTATAGCTAAATGATGCTTTAAAGGAGAGGACAGTCATGTAACACAGGTGGTGACACAGACTTGTGGGAACCAGCATGATCTAGATATTGAATAACCCCTCTCTTAGGAGGCAGCCTTAACTGCTCCGGTGAGCTGCTGCTCAGAAGAGATACTGGCTCAGTGTCACCAAGTTACCTTCTGATTTTTAGAAAAGCTGGAAATCTAGATTTTTACATAAAATATCCTGATTTTTTATGTACTTGGAATTAATTCAAAATTAAACAACTGCGTGGGCCAAACAAAACATCTCTAAAGTCAAACTTACCTTGTACACTGTTAATTTATAACAACTATTTAGGGTTTACCAAATGACTTCCTTTTTTATTATATATTGTCACTCTTGATCTCAACAAATATTTATGTTGAATTTTACCAGTGGAGAACTCCTTTAATGTAAGTCAATAAATGATCAAGTCAGGAGTCTAAACCACATACTCTGTCCATCATAATATATGACCTCTTTGCTTTAAATCCATAGTTAACTTTCAAATGGAGTTTTAGGAAATGAGGGATAGTTACGAATTTGTGTGAGAACCTGCTGAAAATTATAGACCAGTTACAGATCATTTCCATAGAAAACTGCACATTTGAACATGCATATCAAATACTGTATGATTTCAAAAGATTTGTAAGCCTTTTCAGCCTAGATAGATACCTACAATACATGAGATTAATTGCAAGACAAAAATATACTCAGAAGATCTATATCTTTACTTACTATAGCCCAAATTTATTATTAACTCTACCAAAACTAGTCTGAATTAGTTTGTATCTTTAATTATCCTACTGTTAGGATTAATACATTTCACTTTTTATTACCTGTTTTATCAAATAATGCTACCTATTTGCCCTTCAACAAGTTTTAATTATATAAAGTTTGAATTTCAGAAAGTTGCACTTCTAGAATTAAAGAATTTGCTGAATAATTTCATATTCATGCTTTCCATGTGCTCTAAATATTCTTTTCTAAGTTGTCTAGTTTATTTTTTAATGCTCCCTGGGACACCCTACCACTGATTTTACCATTTATTTATTCTCTGAATTTACTTATTCTCCTCTGAATTATACGTTTCTATTATAATTATTTCTTCAGCTTTAAAATGTAGTTACTTATTATACTGCATGAAGAATAAAAATTATTTTCTACTTTATATTTAACCCTTTTCTGTTAATGTTTAACATTTTTTTGATTATTTCAACTGAGCATTATAAAATGTCACAATGTTAGTTATTTTCCTCATTGCTGAGACACAATACCCAACACCCACATCTTAAAGGAGGAGAAGTTTATCTTGGCTCATAATTTCAGAAGTTTCAGTCTGTGGTGACAGGCAGAAGCCGCACAGTGGAAGGTCCAGGTGGAGGAAAGTTGTTGTAAATAGGGGAAGAGGCATTGAAGGGAAGACAGAGAAAAGAGGGGAAAAAAAGAAACAAGATACATCATGTACAGGTACAAATTCTCTGTGATGAATGCCATCATTATGTATACCTAAAATTTACTAATAAACTTACCTTATTAAAAAAATAAAATAAAAGCCCCCCTCTGGAATACAAGAGGCTGTGGGGTGACATTCTTGATCTAAATCATAACAATCAATATCTTCACAAAAGAATTCATAAATAGCATCAGTTTATTTCCCACAATTTAAACTCATTCAAATAACTCCAAAACCCACTTTCCAAGATACCACACTTTTTTTTTCAAGATACCATACTTGTCAGAGAACGTTAACTGTAAATATAATTTTAATCTTATTTTCCATTAGTATAATTTCTGGTATTTTCTCACAATAAAGCTTTACTACTTTTTAGAGAGTGGGTGCACTTAAAGAACTACGAAAAGTTTCTGCATTCACTGCTCATCATTTTGTGATAGCCAAAATTAGTGTCATCAAAAACTTTAACTGTTTATTATCCAGATATAAATTGCAAAGTTAATACTAGGTTAAAGCCAAAATTAATTCTAGTGATTCATGCTATTCCAACTCTTCTACCCCGTGAATCATGTGTACCTAAGTGTTTAGTTTACCATTATCCTGTGCCCTCCCTACCACGGGCCAGACTATCTTTTTGACAAGCCTTATTGCTATATACTTTTTATCGATACATACTTTTTAAAAGTTTAAGTAAATTATATTCACTGGCATTCCTCATACACACAACCACAACTCTTCAAAAATAACTGTGATTACTACTTATTTTATACCATGGGCCAATACAATGCTAGATATTTTTTTGTTGGGGGGACAGGGGATCCAACTCACAACCTCACGCCTGCCAGACAGGTGCTTAAGCCACTGAGCCAAACTCCCAGCCCTAGTTTTTTGAGGCAGGGTCGCACTATGTAGCTCAGGCCGGCCTTGTGCTGGCATTGTAGCCCAAACCGGTCTCGAACTCATAATGCTCCTCCTACCTCAGCCTCCTGAGTGCTGGGATTAAAGGCGTGCGCCACCACGCCCAACTCAATGCTAGATTTTTTTATGTTACTTACTTAGTCATACCAAAATTCAGATATTATTATTATTATTACCATTTTACACATAAGAAAACTGGGCCCGAGAGTTTAGCATATTTGCAAATTCATATATGGAGGAGGAGGGAGGGAGAGAGAGATCACAACTAGGTGTGTTTGAAGCCGTAGCACTTTAGATAGGCAAAACTACTCCAGTACATAAAGACAGAATACAGTTTCTCTCAAATTGCATTGGCCCAAGTGCTTGTTATAAGACTCACCTACCCTGTATAAATGTCAGTGTCTATTTTACAGTTTCCATTCTTTACTCCAAGTTCTTGACAGTGAGGACCACAATGGAAATTATCACATTGGAAATATGCTCGAAAATGATGATGGGTTTTATTTTTAAAAATATAAAATGATTCTGTGCCATTAGTATGCCTTTTCGACCACACAGAAAGGCCTAAAAACCTTTCTAAAGTTTTCCATAGGACTAAGTGTGTATTCAAAAATCTAGGTTTATTATTGTTTAGTATTTTAAAATTTAATATTCAAACATTTAGGTGTATTTATTTATGGTGGTTATTACTGTTGTTGTTTTAGTTTATCGTCATTCTCCAGCTCTATCATCTGACTCTCTAACTGAAGATGATTCCAGTAGTTAAGAAACTTCTTACGAATGAAAGATTTTTAAGTACCTGCAAGGTACTTTTCAAAGGCTACTTTTTATTCAGTTAATTTGGGAATCATGCCCTTAAGAAGAGTATGTTTATCCAAATTATATAAAAATATATCTTTGAGCAAATGTTTATAATCTTAAATGCTGTAACTTGAAAAATTAATACTGAAATTATTATATATGCCTGGGATGTAGCTCAGTGGCCCCGTGCCTACCTAGCAAGCATGAGGTCATGAGTTCGATCCCCGGTACCAAAAAAATAAAAAATAAAAAATAAAATAAATAAATAATAAAATTACTACATACCTGAGAAGGAAGATGAAAAGAGAGAACATACGAGCTGAGCAAAGGGCATGGAAAAACCAGGTGAAAACCATATCTTACTTTTGGAGGATGAAACTAGTGAAAAAAGAGAAACTCTGAACTAGCACAGCACTAGCTGTCTCACTGTGGGAAACTTTGGATGACAGAGTATGGTCACACAAAGAAGAATAAACAAGGGACACTGTTGAACATCTGTTAGCAAATATCTTACCCACATAGTCTACCAAATGGATGTTAATTTTGCTTAATAAAACCCTTTCATAAAATATAAATGTATCCTTGGAGGACTCAAACCATTGGTTCTCCTTACCTTTATATTAGATTGGAGTCTGTGAATATTTTATTTTATTTTATTTTATTTTATCTTTTTGTACCGGGAATCAAACTCAGGACCTCATACTTGCCAGAGAGGCACTGCACCACTGAGCTATATCCCTGGCCCAAGTCTGTGACTTTTTAATTGAATGTTTTGATTGAACCATGGGACACAGCACAACATAAACCATAAAGGTCTCTGCTCAACCTGACAAAATGAGGAAAGTGGAACCATGAGACAGGAGAAGGGGGACTGGACTGAAGAAAGGAAGTGAAAGCATACCTACTTTATAATTTTGCCACAGAAAAATAAGAGGTTATGTTTCAATGATCTCGAATTTTCCTTCCTGTCTAGAATTCTACAAGGTCTATTATGCAAAAAATGAATATTTTACATAGAAAATAACACACGCTATTATTTTTCTTCCTGTAATCTACGTCATTCAATTGCTAAATCAAGAATTCTTTTTAAATCTATGTTTCAAGAATATATAGAATAAACTAATTAAAACTAGTTCCAGAGAACATAAGAAAATCAAAGGTAGAAACTACAGGGAGGTAAAATCTTCTGCATAAAGAAATTAATAATGCATCTACCAATATGTAGTTTGGTAATCAGTTTTGTACTTTGACAGTTGACAATGAAATCTGGGGTCCAAGCGTGACAGATTATTGGGATGGTTGAGAATCTCAGTCCAAGAACACTCTAAAAACTCTCATCATCAGAGGTGAGAAAAAGCGAAGACAGAAAATACTGTCCACCAGCCTTGCCTTTCACCGAGCATTGGGTCCTTCGCTCCATTCCTCTTGTCACTAATCCCTTCCTCGTGCACATCCTCCACTTGTCATCCGACCCCTGAAGGTTCCCGCAAATTCCCTTCCCGTCTGCGGCTCTCACTCGGGGTTTACCCACACCTGTGGCATGCCAGCTGCTTCCACCGACCCCAAGGACTCCAGACAGGACGGCGGATCGCCCGCCCCGATCTACTGTCCAGGAGAGCCAGGGGGCTGCAGGAACAGAATTCAGCCCATCCCGGGAGGCCCCCCGTGGGTCCCTGGTGCATCCTCACTCACAGCGCACAGTGTGGAAGGCGTAGCGCGGCTGCTTCTCGAAACTCTCGCCTAACTTGAGAACTCGCTCGCGACGGCCCAAGTGCGCGAGCCCCGCCGGTCCATTCATCTCTCCTTCAGCTCCGACTTCGCTCGCGCTACCCTCCGCCACCTGAGTCCCGAACAGCTGTGTCTGTGGCTGGCGGCCAGCGCTGCCACCACAGAACCCGCCCCGTTCCTGACGCGCGCGCTCCGATTGGCTGGCTGGCGAAGGGCGCTCCGCCCCTTGGCCCGGAGGCTGCCGGTCCCGCCCCTCGGCCCTTTCCAGCGTAGCGACGCGCGCTGCCTCACCGAATCCTGCGCGCTCTGCTTCTTGCGAGGAACTGAGTGCTTTGTGAGGAGGGGAGGAATGTGACTCCAGGATTAGGTGAACCAAGGTGGCGGCTGGGGACTCAGAGGGCGGTGGAGTGCTGGGGGGCCCGTACGTCAGGCTCTGGACCGACTGACCCGCCTGTGTGACTTCTTAGCCGGAGAATTGGCTGCTCCATGGCCTTTCTGTGGAGCTCTGGTGTAGAAACTGAGGTCCGAGGAAGGGCAGTGTTTGGGGCGTCAGGCCTGGTGACTTGTGCAGGGCCGCGGGCGGCCAAAGCTCGGTCTACAATTCTGAGGAAAGGAGCCCGCGGCTCCAGGGCCTGGGCGCTGTGAACTGACTGGAAGCGACGCCGCCGTTACCCCGGCAGTCGTTTTCCAACCCTGAGGTACCAGGGGAAGTTGTCGGCGCTATGGGAACTGGAGGAGGGGGAAAAAGAGGAGTCCGAGTTAAGAATGGGAGACGATTAGGATCAACTATAACTGGATAGTGTTCAATTTCTTTCTTTATTTTCATCAGAATAATTCGTGGAAGCAGTGAAGAAGAGCCCGGCCAGGGAAAGGTGATTCCTAAAAGATCAAGGCTGAGGCCAGAACTGGTGTTCTGGCAACAGGGTAATACCATTAATAATGATCAGTGATTCTCTTTTATTCTCAGTGTTCGTGAATGTATTGTGCGGATGGGAGAAGCACTGTGTTAGCGGAGAAACACTCAAGAAAAGTTTACAAATGGTTGCAATATTAGATGATTATTTTTCAGGGTAATCATTTACTCAAACGATACACCTTTACTTACTGTCTTCTATCTTAGGTAGATTTGTCAATTTATTATTCCAGGTAGGTAAGTGCGTGTGTCCCCCTCAAAATTTTTATAACTTCCACTCTTCTAAGGTATACTGTTTCATATGGAAGGTAAGCATTCAGCTTCTGGAGCCTAAAACTTCCATATCTGGCTACTTTCTCTTGTAGGAGGTATACAGATAAGAAAACTGGTTCAGAGAACTAGAATCCTTTGGTTGTATGGTCTAAATTCTTGCGTATGTCATCTGTCAAGCACTTAATATATATTTTATTTTATTTATTTATTTATTTTGGTACTGAGGATCGAACTCA
>RJWM01048227.1:0-11570 GCA_004363535.1 Dasyprocta punctata | reverse complement strand
CTTACATGTCTATATCTGTCAATATCCCCAACCCCTAGGAAGGTAATGATATGCAATATTGTAACTACTGCCAAACTTCAACCACCTCAGTGTGTAAACCTACAATGTTATCATATCAGATCTGTTGTTGTTGTCTGTCTGTCTTTTTTGACTTTTATTTCTAGCTTCTGTATCTATTTTCTCTTAAATAAAAAAAAAATAAATAAAATAAAAAAAAAAACAAGCCAATAGGAGAGTAACAATAATCAGCATGTTGCATATTGTTATATTCACAGCAGTTGTTTAGGGTATAAGATATAGTCATGAAACATTGTCCAGAAAATTATTGAGCTGACTGATTTTGAGTGGACAAATTGTCGTCCTGAAGTAGTCGCCCCCAGAGGTGGCCGGCCCAGCTCTGGATTTCACTGGAATGTGGACTGAGCACACCACACGTGCACCAGGAGGGTGGGAAGTTTGTCCCCAAGGAAGCTTTCTGGAGAGCAGGGCTAGCTCGGAAGCAGGACCAAACCCGGCTTGGCAGAGTGGAGCAGGGCATCTGGCTGTGGGGTTTTGTGGGTTCAGGGCTGGGTATGGGTTGTGTGAGTTGACCTTCCCACTGGCACCACCTGGGCTTTCTTACCAGCTTGCCCAGATGTGGGTGGGAGGGAAGGGGGCAGTGGTGGCCCCGAAAGCTTCTGCAGATCAAAAGAGCAGTCAGGTTCATCACTGACATTCACTTCTAATGTTTGAGGACTCACATGTGCGGGCTTTGGTCCCTTGACTTTGATGACCTTGTGTGCATTGGCATCGGGGGCTCCGTGAGGCCTGTGAGCGAGGCCAGCAGGGCAGGTGAGGGTTCTGATGAGCGCCGTCCCAGAGCCTGCCGCTGTGTGTGTGGAGAAGCAAAATGGGTGCCCCCGTCACTGTCAGTAAAGCCTACAGCTTAAAGGGGATGCAGATTTTGTTTTGTTTTGTTTTGCTTTGCTTTGTTTTGTGGCACAAGGGATCAAACTCACAACCTTGTGCCTGCCAGAAAGGCAATTTAAGCCACTGAGCCAAACTCCCAGCCCTAGTTTTTTGAGGCAGGGTCACCCTATATAGCTCAGTCCGGCCTTGCGCTCACATTGTTGCCCAAGCTGGCCTTGGACTCACAACGTTCGTTCTACCTCAGCCTCCCAAGTGCTGGGGTTAAAAGCGTGTGCCACCATGCCCAGCTGGGGACGTGGTCTTGATGAGGCCTTGCATATGACTATTGTGTTCAAAGATGTGTATGACCCGGATTTATATCTTTGATGTCTTTGCATGATGTTTCAGAGTCCTTTACCCAAAGTGAGGCAACCTTGGGAAGGGAACTAATGGGCCAGCCTGGAGAGCAGACCATCGGCAACGGCCTGGAGGTGTGTACGGTGTGCAGCTGAAACTGACTTCCATCCAGGGCGTCCAGCACTAGGATGACTGACTGCCTGGAGTTTGGCCAGTTGTGGAGGTGAATTCCATCCTTTATCAGGAGCCTTCTAGCTAAGGAATGAAGTGCAGTCTGTTTCCAGTGGGTTCCATAGTATTTTATCATAATGGCTCCTATTAAATGCTATGCGAAGTTGCTTTCCTGTCACTCATTTGATCCCAAGGTACTTCCAAAATAGCCAAGGGATCTGGGTGAACTTCTCAGGCATGTGGCACTTAGCAAGAGATTTAGGTCAGGGTGGCCTGCTCTCCCTAAGGTGAGATACGCCTGTTGGCTCTGGCTTGAGTTTATCCTATAGGTGTAATTTCCAGTTTATCAAGACCTCAGTGAGAATGCCAAGTGTGTGAGATGTGGATTCCATCACTCAAGGTACAACTGGGCAGATAAGTATAAGGTCATGGGCTCAGGGCCCGTGAGACCCTTTAAATTCGAGAGAAACCAGTCTGTGACCAATGTCTGTGCTTCATTGGCACATGAGGTCAGTTTCTTTCACAGGAAGCCCTTGGGCAGCTAATGGCCATATTGGGTGGTCCATAGACTCCAGAAGTATGAGAGGAGATGGCTAAAGCTCCTGCTTTGAAGGGACCTCAGGGTCATCATGGGGCAGTAATGATAACGCCTGTTGTATTGCAGTTTGGACAGATTATGGAGCCTTTTATTATAAGAAGCTCCATTTCAGGTCGAAAGATTTGTGAGTAGCAGTGTAAATGAATTTGGGTAAAACTTGTCAATGAAAAATATGTTGCCTCCAATATCCAAAAAATCCTCAATGGCATTGGGCTTGTTTTAACATGGTTGCTAAGAGGGTCCCTAGGTGTTCTTGACAAGGTCAGGGATGGAGTGGTCCTTTATGGGCTCAGGGGCTAGGGATGGGTTGTGTGGTTTGAACTTCCCACCTTGGCTTACCAAATAGTTTTCAGAAATTTGACAAAAGAGCCTTGCAGTATGGGATTCAATGGCTCACTCTCATTTCTGACCACTTGTGAGCATTTAGTATGCCACGAATGATTTTGTCAAACGAATCTCCTGAGAGGAAGAGGTCATCAAGGTAATGTCATACTCATGCTATTGGCAAAAGTTGAAAGAGGTCGGAATCTTGTCTCAAACTATTCTGAACTCTTTTTAAACTCTACCAACATCTCCGGCAGAGTTTTGAAGCATCTATCTGTATTACAAATGTGTAGGGGCAGACTCCAAGCAATGCAGCTAAGACTGAAAGAATTGAACTGACTTCTGCACCTGCTAGGGTGACTGACTGGTCCTAGTTTCCCAGGACTTTCCAGGTATTTGGACTGAAGTTCCCATTATCTGGAAAACTTTGTCAGTTCCAGGTAAATTGGGGCAAATGGTCACTCTAGCTGCTCCTCAAAAGGCATGTTTCAGTTTGAATTCCATGAAGTCAACTTCTTGCTAAAACAAACAAATAAAAATTAGGAGCACTATAATAGAACCAGAATCTCTGCAACAGAACATTTGCAATATATTATAAATTGGGTGTTTGTGTCCTCCTCATATTTATACGTTGAAATCTTAGCTTTTAGTGTGATAATATTAGGAGATGGAGTCTATGGGAAATAATTAGGTCCTGAGGGTGGAGCACTCACAAATGGGATTAGTGCCCTTATAGAGACATGAGAATTTGCTGCTTCTCTCTGCTGTCCACCATATGAGGCTATAACAAGATGATCATCTATACACCAGATACCAGGTTTTCTAGTATGTTGACTTTCCAGCTTCCAGGACTATGAGACAGAAATTTAAGCCCTCTGGTGTATAGTCATTTGTTATAGCAGTCTGAACTAAGACTCAATGTTTAAGATACAAAACAAAATTACTAGGCAAATGAGAAAAGCAGTCAAATGTGCTCTATTTTTAAGAGAAATACACTCAGTTCAGACCAATCCCCAAGCTGATCAAATGACTAGAATCAATAAAAATTTAAAAATATGTATTAATCATGCTCAATTTTATAAAAGAAAATATGGTCACAATAAATGAAAAGCTAGGCAGTCTCAGTAGAGATATAAAAACTAAAAGAAAGGAACTGAATAGTAATTCTATCTTGACAACAGATTTAAATATTTCTCTAATCTGAACAACAAAGAAAAAAATTTAAAAATAGTGAACAGTCTCATGAATCTCTGGTACAACCTTAAGAAGTTATATAATATAATTGACATTCCAAAAGGAAGAGAGAGAAAAAGGGAGGCAAAAGAACTTCCTTAAGTCTGATGAATGAGTAAGTGTAATGGAATTATGATAGCAGAAGATATTCAACTGAAAGTCCTATATTTTGCCTGATCATTATATATCTTATGCTTGTATTAAAATGTCATGATATATCCTGATAACAATGTGTAAATTACAAATAAAAAGTATATTTAGAAGGCCATATTTACCTGGTAACTATGGCATTTTTCTAATATTACAGAAAGCAAAACTGATAATTGTTATTAAAAGTTATGGTAGTTATGCCAGCACATTATTATGTGCTCAAGGTAACAGTCCCCTAAGCTATATCTAACCATCATTTACCCCCAGTCTGTCTGTCCTTTATGGTGATACCCAGGTTGGGCCATTGTTCCAGGGCAGAGAGGGAACCTAGCCTGCGATACTGTGCTCTTGCTAAAGAGAGTCTAGTTTTGATCAAACGTGCCACCATGTATAAGCCCTCACTGGTCTGCTGTCATTCTTAAGGAAGAAAATGCTTCAGCTATTTGAGAATAGGAATTATATCTCTGCTCGCATGCATAGTTCTGCACAGTCTCTGGTGTGCAACCTGTTGCAAGCCACTCTCTTTTCATTCAGATGGGCTGTAGGCATTGGGAAACCATGAAGACTTTCATGGATTCAAGACCTGTGATGTACATATGGCTGGTAACCAGCTTCCTCTGTGGCTCTATATCTGTCTCTTTCCTAATCTTATTTTGTTAGCCTTATGAGACCCATTTGTTTATTATTAGAACTTTCTTATTGAGCCAATATAGAGTCATGCTGTCAGCTTCTTCAGCATTTCTCTTAAAAGTAACTGAAATGGCCTCTCTCTTTTTGTTGTTCAACATGCTTTTCAAAAAAAGTATCTGCTCCTTCTTTCCAACTACTTCAACCTCTTCCCCTCCCACACCATCTGCAATCTAGGGACCAACGTCAGAAAGACAGCACCGCACAGACTGCTTGTGCCTGAGCTGTCAGGCAAGCTCCCAGGGACTGTCCTTTGCTTATTAAGGAGTTACCCCTCCTTGTTCACAGAACCTATTGGCTCTGATGGAACCCCTCGGTTGAGTGTGGTATGGCTGTTAATATGTGGTATGGATGCTCAGACCCTGGTAAGGTTGGTTCTCTTCCAAAGAAGCCACTTTGGGTCTGGATCATCCTATGTGCTGTCATACCCAAGGATAATGAGTATACTATATGACCAGAAACTTTGTTGGGAGGCATCATACATGAGTCGTACTATTTGCTATGGTTTGTTAAATGTACCCAAATGGTGCATGTGTTAAAGGCTTGGACTCCTGTCCAGGGCACTATTGGGAGCTGGAGTCGCCATGAAAATGTGGGTCTAGTGAGAGGTCTTTAGGTTATTAGAAGCACGGTCTACCATGCTTTAGGTCTTTAGGTCTTTGGAGATGTGGCCTAGTGTGAGGCCTTTAGGTCATTGGAGGCATGCCCTTGAAGGGCAGAATGGCACTCCAGATCATTCCCCTTCTATTTCTATTTTCCAACCATGAGGGTGAGAAGTCCTCTACTGCAGGCTCCCCGCCATGACACTGCCTTGTCACCGCCCAAAAGCAACAAGGTCAACCAATCTTGGACTGAAAACCCCAACACTGTGAGGCAAGGTAAACTTTTCTCTTTGAAGTTGATTTACTAAGGTGTTTTTATAGTGATGGAAAATTAATACACTGTTTATTCAATCATTCAAAAATATTTATTGAAAGAGCCTACAAAGTGCTGAGCTGTATACTTGGTGCTATGAAAAATAAAATAGCGATTACTTGGATTTTTATGGTGGGAGTTATATGCCAGGTTCTAAGTGCTTAACAATAGCTACTATAACATCTCTTGTTTTCTTCAAAATCGCTCTCCATTTCTTCACACACTGAAATCAAATCATAGAAAACAGACTAAAACCAATCAAAACAAAGAATAAAAGCATTCTTGGACTTCAGAACAAGGTGATAGGAAATCAGCAATGTCTATCATAATGTCTCCTTTTCTTCCAAGTAGCTGTTCATACCATCACACATAATAACATCAGTTCTTGTAAATTCTTTAGGAGAAGTGTTAGGCATTTATAAGCCTATACATGTATATCTATCCTTTCTGTATTACAGGGAAAACCAAAACAAAATACAAGAAAAACAAGAGACAAAAGAGACAAATAAAAAACAATAACAATATAGGCTTCCACAGCAAGGTGGTAGGAACATAATAAAGGTTGTTATTTTGCATAGTTATCTTCAAAACAGTTACTCAGATTACCAGATATAGACTTGCAAAACTGATATAATCCTATGAACATTAACTGTTTTGTTCCAAGAACTAATAGATTCAGTAGTACAATCATCCCAGCTGTCCTAAGTGTATATATACAAATTTATATCTTTTTTTCTTTTCACTTCTTTCTTTTCTCCTTTTCCCTCTCTGAGTTATTTATTCCCCTTTGAGCAGTTTCTTACCCTTTCACAATATTTACTGAAGATTTTGTATCTTGTTTACTCTTTCAGTTTCTTACACTAGGGAGACAGTATGATTTTTACACATGTGAGTTTGATTTATTACACTTATGAGTATGGACTCAAGTTGCATCCATTTACCTATAAAAGCCTTAATGTGATCCTTCTTTAGAGCTAAGTAATACTCCATTGTATAAAAATATCACCTCTTTTTTATCCATTCCTCGGTTGATGGGCATTCGGTTTGTTTCTGAGATTTAGCTATTACAAATTGTGTTGCTATAAAAATGGGTGCACATATATTACTGTGGTATGATGTTTTAAGATCTTCTGAGAATATGCTCCGAAGCGGGATAGCTGGGTCAAATGGGACTTCCAATCCCAGCTTTTTGAGGGACCTCCAGACTGATTTCCACAGTGGTTGCACCAGTCTACACTCCACCAACAGTGCAGAAGAGTTCCTTTTCCCACAGCCTCTCCAGCATTTGTTATTGGTGGTTTTCTTGATCCCAGCTATTCTTTCTGGAGTGAGATGGAATCTCAGTGTTATTTTAATTTGCACTTCTCTAATGACCAATAATGCTGAACATTTTTTCATGTATTTATTTGCCATTTGTATTTCTTCAACTAAGAAGTGTATATTCATCTCAGATGCCCATTTTTGGATTGGGTCTTTGAATTTGGTGGGCCTGATTTTTAAAAATTCTTTATATGTTCTAGATAGAAGTCCTTTGTCTGAGGGACAGTTGAAAAGATTTTTTCCCAATTTATGGGTTTTCTTTTCACTCTGTTGGAGATTTCTTTTGACACACAAAAACTTTTTAATAAGATGAGATTCCAGTTATTGATTCTGGGAAGTTATTTCTTGTGCAGTTTGATTTTTGTTCATGAATTCTCTGCCTATCCCTATATCTTCAAGATTTCTACCTACTTTTTCTTCTCTAAGATTTAGTGTTTCTGTTTTAATATTTAGATCTTTGATCCATTTTGACTGTAGTTTAGTTCATGATGATAGGCATGGGTCTAGTTTTAGCTTTCAGCATATAGAAAGCCAATTTTTCCAGCACCATTTATTAAAGAGGCTATCTTTTTTGCAGTGAACATGTTTGGTCCCTTTGTTAAATATAAGGTAGCTGAGTGTGTTTGTAGTTGTGGTTGTATCTTCTAATTTATTCCATTGATCTTCAGGTCTGTTTTAATGCCAGTACCATGCTGATTTTATTACAGTAGCTTTGTAGTATAACTTCAAGTCAGGGATTGTGATGCCTCCTGCCTTACTTTTGTTGCCCAGAATTGTCTTTGCTATTCTAGGTCTCTTCCTGTCCCAAATGAATTTTAGGAATGATTTCTCTAGATGTGTGAGGTATGTTAATTGTATTTTGATTGGAATTAAATCTGTATAACAAGTTTGGGAGAATGGCCATTTTCACAATGTTCGTTCTTCTATCCATGAACAAGGAATGTCTTTCCATTTCTTGAGATCCTCTTCAATTTATTTTCTCAGAGTACTGTAATTTTCACTGAATAGATGTTTTACTTCCTTTGTTAGATGGATTCCTAAGTATTTCATTTTTTCGGATGCTATTATGAAGGGTGCGGCTTCTCTTATTTTTCTCTCAGGGAGTTTGGTGTTTGTGTAGAGGAATATTATTGACTTTTGAGTGTTGATTTTGAATCCAGCTACATTACTGAATTTGGTTATTATACCTAGAAGTCTTTCAATGAAGTTTTGGGGGTCTTTTATGTAGAGTATCATGTCATCTGCAAATAATGATAATTTAACTTCTTCTTTTCCTATCCTTATTCCTTTTATTTCTCTCTCATGTCTAATTACTCTGGCTAATATTTCCAGCACTATATTGAATAGGAGTAGTGATAATGGACATCCTTGTATTGTTTTCGATTTTAGAGTAAAAGCTTTCAGTTTTTGACCATTTAATATGATGCTGGTTGTTGGTTTATCATAGGTGGCTTTTATCAGATTGAGTTAAAGACCAACTATTCTGATTTTCCATAAGGTTCTTATCATGAATGAGTGTTGGACTTTATCAAATTTTTTTCTGCATCTATTGAAATGGTCATGTGATTCTTATCTTTGGCTCTATTGATATGGTGTATTACATTTACTGATTTGCACATGTTAAACCATCCCTGCATTCCTGGGATGAATCCCACGGTTGTGATATGTAATCTTTTTGATGACTTGCTGCATTCTGTTTGCCAGTATTGAGGATTTTTGCAACTATGTTCATAGGGAGATTGGCTTGTAGTTCTCTTTTTTGGCTGGGTATTTCTGTGGTTTTGTTATTAGGGTAATAATTGCTTCCAGGAATGAATTAAGGAGACTTACTTCCCTTTCAATTTCACTGAAGAGTTTGAGGAGTGTTGGAACTAATTCTTCCTTGAATTTCTTGTACAATTCAGCTGTGAATCTATCAGGACCTGGACTTTTCTTTGTTGGAAAGGTTTAAGTTACATTTTCAATTTCATTAATTGAAATTGGGTTACTCAGCAGTTTTACAGCTTCTTGATCCAGCTTTGGTAATTCATATGTTTCTAGGAATCTATTTCTTTGGTGTTGTCAAACCTATGAGAGTAAAGGCTTTCAAAATAGGTATTGATGATCTTCTGTATTTCCACAGGGTCTGTAGTGATTTCATTCTTTTCATTCCTTACTGCAAGAATTTGAGTTTTTTCTTTCCTTTTTTAAAATAAGTTTGGCTAGGGGCTTATCATTTTTATTTATTCTTTCAAAGAACCAACTCTTTGATTCATTAATTCTTTGTATTGTTTTCTTAGTTTCTATTGCATTAATTTTTGCTCTGATCTTTATAATTTCCTCCCTTCTTTTGGTTTTAGGCTTGACTTGCTGTTCTTTCTAGATGTTTGAGGTGTAGCATCAGGTTGTTTTTTTGTGTTTGTTGTTTTCCTGATGTGGGAATTCACCACAATAAATTTCCCTCTGAGGACTGCTTTCATTGCATCCCACAGGTTCCAGTAGTTGTATTTGCATTTTCATTTGCTTGTAGATATTGTTTAATTTCTTCTTTAATTTCCTCTGTGACCCATTGATTGTCCAGGAGTGTATTATTTAATTTCCATGTGCTTATAGAGTTTTTGCAGTTTCTTTTGTCATTTATTTCTAGTTTCATGGCACTGTGATCAGATAATATGCATGGGATAATTTTGATTCTTTTGCATTTACTTAAGCATGTTCTATGGGCTAGTATATGGTTTATTTTAGAGACTGTCCCATGTGAAGCTGAGAAGAATGTATATTCTGATGTTGTTGGGTGGAACACTTTGTACACATTTACTAAGTCAATTTGTTCACAAGTTTGATTCAGTTCTGTTATTTCTTTGCTGATTTTTTGTCTAGTTGAACTGCCTCTTTGTGTCAATGGGGTGTTAAGTTCTCCCATTATAATTGTGTCATTGCTCATTTGTTTTTTCATTTTTATTAATATTTGTTTTATATAGCTGGATGCTCCCATATTTGGTGGGAGTGTCAAGCTCTTCCTCTTGAAGTTTTCCCCTAACTAATATGTAGTGACCTTCTCTATCTCTTTTGATCATTCTTGGTTTGAAGTTCACATTGTCTGCAAACAGAATAGCTACCCCTGCTTTTTTTGGGGTTCCTGTTGCATGAAGTATTGTTTTCCATCCTTTGACTTTCAGTCTATGAATTTCCTTTTGAGTTAGATGGGTTTCTTGTATACAGCATATGGTTGGATGTTGTTTCTTGATGCATTCTGCCAGTCTATTTCTTTTAATTAGTGAATTGAGGCCATTTACATTAATGATTACAACTGATATATATGGGCTTATTTTTGTTATGTTATCTTTCTGCTGTTGTCTCTTTACTGTTTCCCTCTGTTTAATTATTTGCCTTTCCTATTTTTTTCTGTTGGTGTTTGTTATGGTCTATACACTGTGTCGACTTGAGAAGTCTAGAAGCTTAATTAAGTAACTCAGCAGCTCTACATCCTGGGGTGTAGAGCACAAGCAGTTACCTGTTCATTGTGTCAATTTGAGAAGGTCAGATGTTTAACTGAGCGACTCAGCAGGGAGCCAGTGTTCTTACTTTGTAAATATCCTCATCCTGTGCAAAGCAAGGCAAGGAGATTTGTGCATGCTACACCCACCCTGGGGGGCAGGGTCCTGTGTACAATATAAGGGAGGAGAAGAGGCTTGCTCTTGCCCCCTTTTACTCTGGCTATATTTGCTCTGGCTGCTGCCTTGAAGTGTTGCCCCTGTGCCATGCCACCTTGCCTTGGAGCCAGCTGATTATGGAGTGAAACCTCCAAAAACTGTAAGATAAATAAACCTTTCCTTCCTTCATTTTGGGTGTAGGTGTTTTGTCTCAGCAACGAGTAAAAAGTAACCAAGACAGTGTTCTTGAAGTTGTAGTTATTTTTATGTCCATCTAGGATATCTTTCAGTATTCTTTGCAGGGTTGGTTTGGTGGTCTTCAAGTTCTTCAGCTGTTCTTTGTTGTGGAAGTATCTTATTTCTCCATCAATTTTGGAGGACAGTTTTGTAGGGTACATCAGTCTGGGTTGGAAGTCGTTTTCCTTTAGGATTTGAAATACTTCACTCCATACTCCTCTTGATTTCATTGTTTGTGTTGAGAAGTCTGCTGTGATTCTGATGGGCTTTCCCCTATACGTGATCTGTCTCTTTTCTCTAACAGCTTTTAGTATTCTGTTCTTACATTGAATTTCTGGGATGTTGATTATTATATGTCTGGGTGTAGATTTATTTTGCTTATGGCTAGTTGGAGATCTATATGCTTCACTTATCTGTATGTCAGTTTCCTTTCCCATGTTTGGCAAATTTTCAGCTATTCTGTAAATAGTCTTTTGATATCATTTGTGTTGTCACCTTCTTTTTCGTTTACACCTATCAATATTTTATTGTTTTTCTTTGCAGCATCCTACAACTGTTGAATTGTTACTTCCTGATTCCATGTTATTTTTTACTTTTTATTTTATTTTTTTTGGTACCAGGGATCATGCTTGCCAGACAGGCACTTGTCAGGCAGGCACTAACACCACTGAGCTAAATCCCCAGCCCTGTTTTTTGAGGCAGGGTCTCACTATGCAGTTCAGGCTGGACTTGAACTCACTTTGTAGCCCAGGTTGGTCTCGAGCTCACAACGATCCTCCTGCCTCAGCCTTCCAAGTGCTGGGATTAAAGGCATGTGCCACCACACCCAGCTTCCTTGTTATTTTTATTTTATTTATTTATTTTTTTAAATTTTTATTTCAAAGATAGTGAAATGCAACAAAAGATAACAGAACAATCAGAACAAAGCAGTAGAACGGGCATAGAACTTCAGAGAGAGATACTATGAAAACAATAGCTACTATATTATATCTAGTTACTTTTAGAATAGTTGACCATTCCATCAGCCATAGCAAAAATAAACCAAAAACAAAACCAAT
>RJWM01048226.1:0-11572 GCA_004363535.1 Dasyprocta punctata | reverse complement strand
CTCACACACTAGTTACTACTTCAGAGAAGACGGGCTTCATTGTTCTCATTTAAAACTCATTTCCTTATTAAGCAAGGTGATGGCATTGGGGCTATAATGACAAATAATACATTGTCTCCTGCCCTAAAGAATCTCATCATGTGGAGGGAAATAAGGACAAGTAAATGACAATTATGATACAGAGAGTTAAAGTGAACCTCATGGGTAAGAATTAGATGAGGTTAGAGGTGGTCCAGGGAAAATGGAGTCTTGTATGTGATTGTGAGGGATTGTGTGACCTGAGAATGGAGAGCTGAGCAGGAACAAGGACTTGAAAAACTTTAACTGTGATATCAAAAGGCTGGGAGCTCACTCACTGCAAAGAAGTGTCATTATGGGGACTTGGAAAGTGGAGTGAAAGGCTCAGCTTCACACTTTACAAAGACTTGGGCTTGAAACTGAACAACGGTTGGAAACAGGGTTGGATGTGCCCCCTCTTGGGAGCACATTTCAGCCCTCACTCCTTGACCCTGGTGCTTTCAGGCAGGGCACAGGCACAACCTGCACAAAGGTTCTCAATGGCTCTCTTTGGAGGAGGACTTTGTGAAGAACACACGTAAGAGATATTGAGGGCATGTGCTAAGAGAGAGACAGACAGGTAGAGGGCTTTTTCAGACATTAAGAATTGTCAGGAGTTGGTGAATATCTGGATATAGAGGGAAAGGAAGTGAGAGAGTAGCAGTGTCTCTATTTGCGTGAGCCAATTCCATTGCTACCATCACTTTTTGAGTATTCAAATTTGTTTTGATTTGATAATTAAGACCCAGACTTATTTTTTTCAACACATCAGTCTTTGAGGTGAAGTTCTCCTTCTTTTCTTGTAAATCAGGGCAGATTTCTGTCTTTAGAGGCCTGCACTGGTGTGGGGGAGGAGATGCATGATCTATCTCTTTTAATTGCTTCTGCCTATTTATTTATTATTTTTGTGGCAGTAGGGATTGCATCCAGGGCATTCACACTAAGCTACACTCCCAGTCTTTCTTCTACTTTTCAATTTTGAGACAGGCTCTTCCTATGTCACTAAGTTGCACGGGCTAGAAAGGAACTCACAGTATTTGTGCCTCAGCCTCTTAGAGTGCTGGGATTTTCTCTTCTCTTTCCTTATGTGTTTAGCTTGGGTTTTGGAGATAAAAGAAGCCAATGACTCATTATGAGGTGTGGTTTCAGATCTTGCTTACAGGAGGAGCTGCTTCAAAACCGGGTCTCTGTTTGGTTCTTGTATGTGTTAGCGGGCTCTTCTCTCTGCACAATCCCTTGGCATGGGAGATCTCAAGTAGACTAAATCCAGTCACTTTCTACAGTGTCCACTCTATCAACAAGAAACTCTACTTTCTTGGTGTATCAAACTTGTGTGAAGGTGCTGCGATGGGCAAACCTGTTTTCCAATTTCTTTCTCCTGTTGATTTATTCAGTCTCAGCACCATCACAAACTCTGCTCATCCAGTGGTCCAGCAATCTTTGAATAAGAGAATTGTCATAACTTATGTGCCATTCTGAGACTTAAACTTTATTGAGGAGTTCCGCTTCAGCACAGGTCATTTCTCTAAATGACCAACACATTTTGTAACCTGATCCTCTTGTGTGTGTGTGTGTGTGTGTGTGTGTGTGTGTGTGTGTGTGTTTTACGGGGGGGGGGCGGTTAAATCCAGGGCCTTTGCACTGGGCTATATCCCTGTCTGTTTCTGCTTTTTTATTTTGTGACAAGATCTCATTAAGTCACTTAGTTGCCTGGGCTGGGCTCAAACATGGCAAACATGGAATCTTTCTGTCTCAGTCTCCCAAAGCACTGGAGTTATAGTGGTTACATGGGTGCACCACCATGCCCAGCTCCCTAGTCCTGTTCACATAATGGATGGTTGAGGTGTGAAATTTGTGGGTGGTAGTTGTGTAGCTTTGATTAATTACAAAGAGATACAGCTGGCAAGTTTTTAGATATGGCATCTGGAATACATGATACCTTTAGTCATCAGCTGTTTTCCTGCATAGTTGATTTTGGGAAAGTGTGATCTTGGTGAATACTAGCTATAATTTGTTCCATCAGTAAGGATCCCCTGTTGAGGGCAAAAACTATGAGCTCTTAGGAAATCTGAATCTGAATGGAAGGGCGTTGCGTGGACAAGGCAGGGTTTTATTAACCTAGGAATTTGATGAGGCTCATGAAAGATGCATCATTGATTAAAACTAAAGAGCACTTGAGGCAGAGTCTCCGTATGTAGTTCAGGATGGTCTTGAACTCACTATGTAGCCCAAGCTAGGCTCAAACCTGGGATGATCCTCCTGCCTCAGCCTCTCATATAGTGGGATTACAGGAGTGTGTCACCACATCCAACTAGCTTTCTTTCTTTCTTTCTTTCTTTCTTTCTTTCTTTCTTTCTTTCATTCTTTTTTTCTTTTATTTCTTTCATTTGAGACAGGGTCTCACTATGTAGTTTAGACTGGCCAAGACTCACTATGTAGGCTGGGCTGTCCTTGAACCTCCTGTCTCAGCCTCTGGAGTGCTGAGATTACAGGCACCTGCCACCACGCCTAGCCCATTTTCAATTCTGTAGAAACCAGGTTTAAAATGTAAAATAACTCTAATATTTACCATAAAACTTAACAATTGCTCTGCAAATAAAGTCTGTCTTAACTACGTTACTTTTTCTAATTTCCAGTACTTTTACTATGCTCTATGTCACAGTAAAGATTCTTGAAAGAATATTTCTTTACCCCATTCTTTCTTTTAAACATTGTTCTTACTAAATTCACTAATCACTTTGTATTGCTAACTGCCCTAATCACTTCTCAGTATAATCAAAATAGTTTAGAAGAATCATATATTCTTTATTGGATCATTCTTTTCATGACTTCGCAGTCTCTTCAATTTTCTCATTTGTCTTCAGAAATCCTTCCCCCTCCTCCCTCATCCCTCCTTTTTGGCAGCTCTTCTTCCTCTATTCAGTCACAAACATCTGTGTACCATTAGTAGATTGATGAGAAAGATAACTTAGTTTCACCTTAAATTCTTCCTACTTAGGTTAATTACTGAACTAGCAAACAAGCAGTACAAAAATCTAATGAAAGTGGGTAGTGGACACCGTGCCACATGGCTCCACACCTCCACATGGGGTGGGCCAGGAGTTCTATAGTCAGTGCCACTGGCGGGAAGCGAGTGTCCACCATGTCACAGGAGCTCACAGCTTTTAGCTTGCTGCCTCTTTTTTTTATTATTAGGCTGAAGATAAGAACTACTGACTACCATGTGAGGAAATTCTTTGGTATTCCACTGTCTGTCGCAGTTGCCTGCTTCCCTGATTGTATTGTCTGTGCTGAGACAACTTGAATATAGTAGAACGACATCTCCCAGAAACCATATGATTCTGGGGAAGAGTTGACTGAAAGAAAAATACTCTTGACTTTGGAAAGCAGAAATAAAGTAACAACCATAACTGTCTGAAGGTGGAGTGTTAAGAGTAAGTAGGAAGCTACTGTGTGTGGGCTGGTATCATAGCTCTTCCCTGCTCTACATCTGACTCTTCTTCCCATATCCTGACCTTGATGACCTACAGTGGCCCCAGGTTGGAATCAACCCCGCAGAGGTGGTAGCCATGCAGAGGTAACAGCCTTCTATAGTCCCTTAGAGCAGCCCCCTTCATAGCCCCACTCCTTTTCCAGGATGTGCCCAGATAGCAGCATCAACACCCAACACCAAGATTGACCGCAGCGCTGCAAGTAGGCTTGTCAGGCTTTCCTTAATGCTCCAGTTCCTTTCTTCGCTCTGTTACCACCTCATCCTAACTTACCTTATAATGTTTCGTGCTGTGTAATATTCATAGCAGTTCTATTTTTCCTCCAAAAACTTAAAAGCTTAAAAACCTAACATTTTTATTTTTCCCATGATTCTGTTGGTTGATTGGGCTAAATGGGAGGTTTGTATGCTGGTCATACTTTGTGAATGGTGGCTACAAACAGTGAAATCTTGAGGACTGATCAGAAAGCAAGGGTTAACTACTGCTGTAGGTAGTCTCAGAATCTCTAGTACTTTTGCCATTAGCGTATTTGGATTTTGAAAAGGCAAGTCAGGGTCACCAAGAGTACAAAAATGGAAACATCTATAATTTCTGCTATATTCTATCAAGCAAAGCAGATCATCCAGTCCATCTAGACCTACTGAGAGAGGATTACACAAGGCCACACCTAACAGGACATTTGCATCTTTGGAAACCATTTTGGAAATAAGACAGCAGACTTTTCTGGTGAGGAAACTGGTCTGCATCACTACTGTGCTACTCTCAACAGTGCTCTTCTGAGTCCTATTTTATGGTGTTGTAAATGCTTGTCCAGCACCGTATTTGGGGTAGCATAAGTAGTGACACAAAAATTTTTCCATCAGTCATGGTTGAGCAGCTGGTACCATGAATTCCTATAGCTTCTCAGTACCACAACTTGGGCCACCTCCTGTAGAGAGAGGTGTTTGGCTTGTGACCCTGCGGACTACCTGTGTCCAAGGGCATTGTTCACTTGGAGGCTGCTGGTTCAGTATTTTTTTTATTCAGGAGCCTTGCAAACATTCACATCTTTGAAATTGATACAGGAATTGTCCTTTCCCATACAACTGCCTCTTTTCATTACTGGTGTAACTGACACAGTAAAATGGATCTTTAAAAATTAGGATTTTTTTTTAAGTGAGGTGGTATCTTCAATTTCCTCATACTGAGAGCTTAATACCATTCTCCCATGCCTGATCCCCAGGAAAATTCAACCTTTCCAGTCCTCTGGGCCAAAGCTTGGCTTACTCTATAAATAAATCTTTCCTAAGTTTTGTACTACTCTTTCCATGAATCAGAATGCTTCTGTGAATTAGAATGCTTCAATGTGTGTGTGTGTGTGTGTGTGTGTGTGTGTGTGTGAGAGAGAGAGAGAGAGAGAGAGAGAGAGAGAGACTACCTACCTGCCTGATTTGTCCAAATTGTAAATAAAAACATTTTTTCCTTTCTAAAATGTCTTTCTCTTACTCTTAGTCATGGGTAGGCAAACGACCTTGGAAACCCAACAAATCTGGATTGGATTCAGACCTGACAGTTCTACTGGTAACACTGGGGCAGCTTGGATTTCTTTTTTGTTTCTAGATTACTTGCCAACGATGATGAACCTAAGCTTCCCTTATAAATTTTGTACTTGAGCTGGGGATTTAGCTCAGCAGTTTAAGTCCTTGCCTAGTAAGCACAAAGTTGTGAGTTCAGTCCCTGGTACCAAAAAAATCTTGTACTTTTTCATGATTAACTAGACCTGTTCTGAGACTGTGAGTGTTGGCATATGATAGCTTTAATAACCCTTAAAGATACTTCACACTGCAGGTACTGTTGCTGGTTTTCCCTGCGGTACAGGTAGGACTGGCTTTGGATGCTTGGGGCTGTGAAGTTGTTTAGGACTCTATGCTCAGAAGGACGCTGAACTCTGTTAAATTCTTTGCTCTTGGTGATTTGAAATTCTTGTTAATTTTTTAAACAGAGAACTCTCCTTTCATTTTGATGGGACCATACATGTAGCCTTCCCTGACTACAACCATGATAAACATTTGATTTTCCTGTTCTTATTTTATTCCCAACTTGCTATTTGATGCAGACCTGAAAGTGGAACTGAATCAGGCATTACTGGGTTGGAGGAATAGTCTACTACTTGAACCTTCCTGAACATCAGAGAGGGAAATAACAGGCCTGACAGGCTTTGCTTTAACTGCTATGGGGTGAATGGGTGGGAAGAATACAAGGAATGTCTGACTGTCCCATTATATCTCTGTTATCAACATGAAACTTCAGGCTTTTATTACCCACTTGGTAGAAGGCCAGGTGTCTGACACTTATTCCTTTCCCGCGTTTCCTTCATACGTGCCTGGACAGCCCCAGGCATTAGCCCTGGCTGGACAAGTGCTTCCCTCGGAAGAACCGACCCTGCCCAACAACCTTCTGTCTCAGCAGTGCAAATGTCCTGGTGCACAGTTCATCCTCCTCTGAATGCTGGGGAGCAAGTCAAGCCTTCCTTATAAACAGGAGTCTCTCACATATTCTTTTTGTTTTTATTTTATTTTATTGGTACATTTTCGATATACATAGTGATAACATTTGTCGTATGGAATTTGTCCCTGTACATGCTATACCATGTTCCTTCTTCTTTATTCCCATTCTTACCCCTCTCTTCAACCACTCTTCCCTTCCTTATTTTCAAAAGCTTTGTTTCTGTTTTTTCATTTCTTTAGTTTTTTCTTGTCCCTTCTTTCATATCCCTCTTCTCTTGTTCCCTTTTCCATTTGAACATTTTCTTCTCATTTTCCAATATCTATTACACATTTTGGTTCTTACACTTTTGGTTTCTCACACCAGAGAAACTCTGAGCTATTTACATGTGTGTAAATGTATGGTCTCAAGGTGCATCCATTTACCCAGAAACGTCTCAGACTTATCCTTTTTTATGGAAGAGTAGTACTCCACTGTATAAAAAATCACATATTCTTTATCCATTCATTTGTTGATGGGCACTTGGGCTGTTTCTAATATGTAGCTACTACAACTGTCTCACATATTTTCTTTTCCCTTGATCTTCTATCAATTCCAATTTAAACCACAAGCCCTTTCTGTCAACCCTGCTAACCAGACCAAATGATTTATGCCAGATCACAAAATCTGTTTTGGTAGGTTATTAAAAGTGACCCCTCAGCTCAGCTTATATGACTTTCATTTTAGTTTACTTCCAAGTCAACAAACAATTCCTGCCAACTATACACAAGCTAAGAAAACAAATGAGTGGATGCTGTTCTTTCATTCCTCTCCAGCTTCCCAGGTTGCTGTATTTGGGTAGTAAAAGTCCTTGTTCAACAGGAACAAACCAACAGTTGGAAGAAAAAGAAAACTATATTGTTGAAAGCCTGGACCATAATAGGCTTACACATATGGCCAGTCATGTGAGCCTGCTTTTCTCAAACTACATTCTCTCCCTAATTATCGCATTCATTAATATGACAGCAATTCCAAAGCTATGCCTATAAAAGATTAATGCAAATATGTTTTAAATATATTTTATTTTCTGAAAGTAAAGTGAATAGATGATGGCTTCTCTCATTCTTTCCTACAGTGCAAGAAAAAATACATGGATAAGAAAGTCTTTTAAGGAAAAAGAGAGAGATACATGTTTCCTGATTTCAACTGAAATCAGAAAAAACTATGGTTTGATAGGTAGTGTCTAATTTTTTTCTACTAGTATCTTCCATGTCTATGAATTATTGTGAAAATAACTTTTGTGATTACAATATGTAGTTGGAGACTTTCAGTGACTATAGTACCATTAATTAATACTAATAGCTTCAGAACTGAATTCATTTCCCCAAATATTACTTATTTGTTCTTTTACACTTGCATTTTGACTATTCAATGTTAACCTCATGAAATTGGAATATTATTTCAGAAAACTTTTACATCAGAAAATAATACACAACCAGGTATGAATATGAAAAATAATCTTTATTCATCACTATGATAAATACAATAGTAAGTAAATAAAATTATTAAAGATCAGGATTGACAGTATTTCACAGATCTATGGGTGTTTTTGTTTAATCAACACATTCTTTCTAAGCTTCTTAAAAATTATTTTTGTGAGTTCATAATCACAAAGGATGAATTTAAAATGTCAGAAATATCCTTTACTTCTGTTGCTTTGTTTTTTAAAACCCAGTTCTAGTTCTGCTTAGAGGTTTTCTTCCTTATCTAAAATACAAATAGTGGTACTACAGTACTAACAACTGCAACAGATCCTACCACTGACAACACCATGGTAGAAAGATTAACTTCAGGACCATAATTTCCAGCAGAAGTAGTAGATTGGGTTTCAGTAGGAGCAGGAGTAGGTTGTGTTTCACCAGTATCTGAGGTAAACAAAGCCACTTGAGCAATGTTGGACACTTCTGATGTCTGATTGCTTGAGTCTACACTTTGAATGGCAATGAAGATGTGGGTTGCATTTTCTTCTGTGATATTTCCTAGTTGAAATGTAAAGGTTTCCTTGGAGTTGGCCTCCTTTGGTGACAGGTCATCAGTGTTAATTTGAAGAGCATCATCAAAATTGTCTCTCAAGTCAGTCATGTTTCCACTTATCCTTATGATATACCGTTCAGCTAAGAAAAAAAAGTTACATGGAGTTTAGTAATTGTAGCACGTTATTAAAATTCTTTCCATTTATTGTCAGTAATATTTAGTTATGCAAAATTTATGCTCATACCAGAAGTCTTGCTCATTTTTCAATAAAAGCTGAAATCTGACTTTTTAAAAAAATTTTTTTTGAGACAGGGTCTCACTGTGTGGCTCAGACTGGCTTTGAACTCATAGCAATCCTCATGCCTCAGCCTCCCAAGTGCTAGGATTACAGGTGTGTGACCTATAGCCACACCCAGCCTGAATTCTGACTTTTAGTCTTTGCCAAATGTTACTATCTTCATATGAAGGGTAGGATAAGAGTAAAATGTGTCACGTTTCATTGATTAAAAAACTCCAGATTTTATTGTTAATACTTTGCCGAGTTGTTAATTAAAAACTATTCTCCCCTCACCAACCCTTATACCCTTTCTTTTGCAATGAATTCCTTTCACCACATGAGTAAACCACCTGACATTTCATTCTTACCTCTTCCAGCATCCAAATCTCCTCCTGGTGCAGTCCATGTTAGAGTGATGTTATCACCTTCAATTGTGGCGTCAAGGTCAGTGATTTGACTTGGTGCGTACAGGTCACCTGAGGAAGACTCTTGAAATTCCGATACCACAAATGCACCTCCAGTTGCTGTTCTGCTAAAACTCTCCACGACTGTCTGAGTATTCTCATCAGTTTCTGGTCTCGGTGTGTTCCCTTTAATTTCTCCTGCATTAAAAATCTCTTGGTTAAAATGGGGAAAAATGTACTTGTGTTTTTAGGACTTAATGAATTAACTTCAATGTGCTATTTATCTTTTTCTTTTTTTCATACAGTTACATTTTTACTAAGTCTTGTGACACAGTCTTAAGTAGCCAATTGGGAAAATTCTTTCTTTAGTATTATAATCAGTTTGTTGTAGTTGAAATCCACATAACTAATTGCTTTGAAATGAAGATTGTACTGAATGAGATTTATGTTACATAATTCAATGTATGTCTTGGGAAAAAAAATCTATTGCTTTTCCCCTCAAATAATCTCCAAGCTAGGAATATATCTGGAGAAATCATCACCAGTTCCCTTCCAGCTACTTGGGTCAGGCCCTTCCCTCCATGCTGCAAATGTGTTACAACTGCTAACAAAAAGCCTGGAGAAGACACAAGGTACAGGGCCAAACAAAGGAAAGTGTCAAAGAATGCAGTGCTTATGCATAGCATCATGTTACTCCTATGCGCTTTTTCTTTAGACTTAATAAAGACATTGTAAATAAATAAAAATGTTATAGCTTGTGTATTCTGAAAGATAAATTCTGCTACTGGCTTGTACTTAGGATCATGATATATTAGGCTTTTTCCTGTATCTTGAGCTAAAAATTGGCTGTTTTATTGTTGATATCATCAAGGGTCTTCCAAAGTAACAATACTAGCAGATACCTTGGCATGTTACTAGGTGCCAGACGTTTTTCTAAAGGTGACTTCGGAGTCAATTAACTGAGATCTTTATTCCAGAAATAGGAAAAGTTAAACTCTGAGTTGTAACATGTTTAGTGCATTACCTCAATCAGATCAAATCACAAATAGTATTCAACCTATCGCTGGATTTCAGATACCATAAGGTACTCACCGTTCTCAACCCAGCCTGGTACAAACGCGGCTCTATTCAGTGGTAAGCTTTGCCTGGCAGAGTTCGTCCCGGCATGAGCTCGCACTTTTAAGCTATATCTGCCATTTGCTGAAAAAGCTATAAAATATCTGGAGTAGACTCCATCATCTTTGAAAGCATCGGCACCTTGTTTTAGAAATGAATACATAAATTATTGTAAATTCAAGAAGAAATTCATACATTTTGTAAGATAAGCATTGGTTATGGTAAACAATATTCTAAATTTGGCTTGGTGTTTTGAGAATGACTAAATGGAATATTTCCAGTAAGCTCTGCCTAAGGAACATATTGTTCAATTCATGTTCTTGAGTTATTTTGATACCTGAGTATCTATACTTCTAAACACATGTTTGCACATGAATGTTTGTATAGGTATAATAAACATTACATGGCACACCTTTCTTTCCAATATCAATGTGTATGCAATTAATAGTATTCCTTTTTTTAACCATTTCTCTGAAAATTTTTTTTTATCTAATCACATTAATTGTTCTACCCTTCTGTTTAAATCTAATGGGTCCTCACTAAGGAAAAACTATCCTTTACAGAAATTAAGTTTTACTATAGAAAGCTAAAATTTTGTTTTGTCTTATCATCAACAACTCCTTTTCTTATTTTTCTTAGCTCTTACCCTCCTGATAAATTAACTCTCTAGTTTGCAAGAAAAAAATCCCATCCACTTTTATAACAACAAATCAGAGGAATTTAGAAATACTGTGCACTTCTTGACCACCTATTAAGTTGTGAAATACATTTCCTAGCACATTTAATAGTCTAAGTTAAAGGATCTTAAATTGAGGTTTAGCATTTAGACCAGAAGTAGCTAGCTGTGTCTCTCAAAATCTAGAGATTTTTAAACATGCTAATTAATGAGAGTATCCAGAAAAGTATTCAGTTTTATGTGTTTTACCAAAGCCTTCAGAGGTTTCCTTTCCATACTAAAGTGTAAGTATACCTGCAGCCCTAAGTCATAATTAATTACTGACACTCTCTTAGGTAAAGACATTCCAAGTGAGATACTTTCCTAATTAGCCAAATATTCAGATGGCAAAGTGCCAAGAAATGAAAGCACATGCAGGTAGGTTTTGGTGTTGTACAGATGGGGAAGGAAAGGCAAGGGATATCTGTGGGAGAAAGCCCTAAGGTGAATCAAAGAATAATTTGCCAGCACTAGTTGGAGATACAATTATTAAATGAATAAATTGCATTGCAAAAGGTACATATAGAATTCTTCAGTAATTCAGATATGTTCATTTCCTTGTTCTGTGATCTTTAATAGAAAGTCAAGTTCTCAGAAAAATTCAGACTCTGGGAAAGGCCTTTAAGCACCACTCATCCATACAGAACAGGAAGACAGAGATTGGCCATCACTATTCCATCTTTCCTGCCAGTCAGACCTGGTATCAGATGCCCCATCTGTGTGCCCTCCTTTCTTGTGGCAATTTTCACAGCTCTTGGACTGTGTTTGTATTTCGTTCCAGCTTTTGGGAATTACTCCTGCTGTCCTCCCTGTCCCGCCCAGTGGCCTGAGTTCTACTACTTAGCACTCTCTTGCTGCTTGTGCTTCACTCTCTCTGCCCAGACTCTCTTGATAATGCAACCCCCAAGAAGCACTAACCTAGAAATCTTGATTCTCTTTATCTTCCTTAATGAGACCTGCTGGTGACAGATACTGGCTGTCTAGGTGAGCATAGCTTTGATAATAAATAACATTT
>RJWM01048225.1:0-11436 GCA_004363535.1 Dasyprocta punctata | reverse complement strand
TGGGACAAAGTGGAAATGGCTTTACTGGAATTTCAACAAGTTTATTCATTCAAATTTCCTTTGAATGGAAATAAAGTATTATGCTTTAAATTCAGGAGGAGTAAAAACATTTTCTGGGTTTTATACCTTTGTCGAGACAGGAGGTCTATAAAAGTGAATTTCTATGTACAACAGAAATGATGTGTCCTGAAACATACACACATGAACAACTACATGCACAGTCTCTTAGCATGTCTGAATGTTTGGGAGCTGGAACCCACTTCATAAACAGGGGCTCATGCTTAGGGCTTAATGTTCTATAATTGCTGTCTTAGAACTGTGAATAATTTTATCTTTCAATCTGTGTTTTATAAGTGAAGTATGATGACATAATAAGAGGATGCACTGGGCTTGGAGATTCAGCTCACGGACAGTGCCATATCCAACATCTCCTGGCTCTGTCTCATCCACCACATCCCCCGCCCCAGGTTTTGCCTGGCCACTGCCACCCTCTGCCGTTAGCGGAAGCCTAGGCATGGATGCGTGGAGGGTCAGGGATTAACACCCACACCTTGAGGCATTTCAGAGCAGGGCATGTTGGTGGCTATCTCCACTCTGGCCTGGCAGTTCCATGGTGACTTTGGTGAGTGACTTAGCAAGGATGAGACTCTCATCTGCTTCCAGGATTGATACTTACCATGTCCTGGCTTAGAGACTACAATATCCTTGGGACTTGGTTGTCTGCCATGAGTTGGGTTGATAGGCTTATGGTAAGACCAGATGCCTGGCTTGACTTCTTCTTCCTTGGTTGGAACATGGGGTGCTGGTCCAGCAGAAAGGGGGATCATAGAAGTCAGTGAACTGCATGCTCGCATACACACAGGCACACATGGGCCTGCATGAGACCTACTCTTCAGCTTGTTGGTGAGAAAGGAATTCTCATCCCAGAGTCATGGGATAATGTGACACATGACTCTAGATACTAGAGAGGTGAGTTTAATGATAGTTTGTTAGTCACCTATATTGGTAATTCTAAGGAGGAGGTGTGACACATGACTCTAGATACTAGAGAGGTGAGTTTAATGATAGTTTGTTAGTCACCTATATTGGTAATTCTAAGGAGGAGGAAATCACATGATTTGCAGGGTCACACAGGAGTTGCACTTGGGATCAGAGTGAAGAGGTGGTACCTATGCCAGGCAGGCTTTGTTCAACAGGAAGATGAGGTGATCCTAGTTCCTGCAACAGGATGTGAGCTGCCTGTGTGAATGTGTCTGTGG
Source organism: Dasyprocta punctata (assembly GCA_004363535.1). Taxonomy (NCBI): domain Eukaryota; kingdom Metazoa; phylum Chordata; class Mammalia; order Rodentia; family Dasyproctidae; genus Dasyprocta; species Dasyprocta punctata. Next base: position 10,177 of record RJWM01048225.1, on the reverse strand, counting down.
GATGGATCCTAAGGCTCAGATAGAGCACTGTGCTGTATCACCAAGGTAAACAGGATTGTTTGACTGGAACACTCCATCTGCAAGCATAGAGAGGGATAGGGTCTTGGGGTAATGCCATCTGAGACCTCCTGGCTCCAGATGTGAAAAATGAGAACCCTTAAATTTAGGTCTGCACTCACCTTGTGGGCATCCTGTGTCTTGCGAAGTCCAGTGTTAAAAAAAAAAAAAAAAAAAAAGACCTTGACAGGTGAGTGTTGGGGAAAACGGGACAGAAAGGAAACAGGAAGATAGGAAAAAAACTTATATTTTAATTCTTTTAATGTCTTTTGTTTCCTGCTTTATGAAAAAAGGGTCTTGCATCTTTATTTTGCACTGGATTCCACAAATTATGAGGGTAACCATGCTGAGAATTTAAAGGAAATTGAGAGAACTGGTTACCTGGATCTGGGTTATTTATTTTTGTTACCTACTTGAGCCCAGAGGTATTTGAGTCCGAGGCAGTGACATGCAGGATGCGTGTGGAAATGAACTGTGAATTGTGCAGTGATGGTCCCTGCTGATCTATTAGCTGGCTTTGAAATCCCACAAGTCAGATAATTTCCTAGTTCCTCAGTAGTACAGTGTCTTTATTCCCAACAATTATTCTAATTCTCCATATGATCATTAACATGTAAATTTTAGTCATAAACCACCAAAATGAATCCTTATTACATTTTCCACCATTAATTAGAGCTATGGATCATCTGATTGTGAACCTATTACTTTTTATGTTAATTGATAACCGGGTCCAGTGACTCTTAACCTAGTTTCCCCTGTGTGACTCTTATGAGTTTAAAGTCATTATTTTTAGCTCACTGATTATTGACTTCGATTAGGTAAGAGCTAAGAAACAGAAGCTAATTAAAAAATACCATGAAATAGTTTTCTTTTTGCTGAAAAATATGTTGATTTTTGACCTAGGACTTGTGTTCAATACTGGAGGAGCTGAGCTGGCCTTGTTTGGTTTTGTGTACTACAAGCTACATTGGAATTGCGAGGTTTCTCATTTCGGTAATGTAGCAAAGTGCACTGCTTTCCACTCGAGAGTTGAAGGGAGTTCAACATTAATTAAGCAGGTGAGTATTTAGAAAAGCCTAAATAACAGTGTAATGGCTCATTATTTTGAGAAAGAATATCAACCTGATTTATAGAATTCCTCTTTTTCCTCCCTTTTTCATGAAAATGGTTTTATTGCTTTCAATTATTAAGATTATTTCTAACCAGTTGCTAAAATAAGAGTAAGTACTGCCAAATAAAATCTCTTACTAGGCCTAGTTAATGAATAAAAATCATTTGTAATGAAAATTTTTACTCAGAGGCCTAGGTCCCTCCCTAATATGTGTAGATTAATTAACTACTATATTTGCTTGCAGCATTGATTTACCTGGGGAATCTTATTTCAGAAAAGGAAAATTTAAACTCCACTCATGCTAAAGAGCACATATTGTAAAATAGTAAGGTCACTTCACAAGGTATGCCCTGTAAATAAAGTCCTTTTTCCTTCTTTGGGTTTTAAGCCATTTGAGAAATAAGATAAAGCTAAAGGTAGACAGAAAAGAAAATATTACCTTTATCAGTGCAAAAATTCATTGAAATTGAAGAGGTCTATTGTTATTTCTATTCAAAGTCTGAGTGCATTGACTTAATCCGTAGAATCTCAAAAGATGTTCCATTTTTTTTCCTCCAAGTCTGTGAATAATTCTCGGTCAACCACATATATTCTTTTGCTGAAACAAAATCTCAGGGTAGAGTAGATGATTCTAAGGAGGTTAGGATGATATGGAGGGCAGTACATGGTATCCTAAGAAGTAGAAAATTACATGGATTTGACCATTAGAAAATTTATGGAATTTATAATTTCATCTTTATTGATGTGATATGGATGCAAAGTATACTCCAAGAGGTAGATAAGTTTAAAGATGGTGAAGTAAAGAGAAGATAGGGATAGGCCACTAGCTTTAGAAATATGACCATCAAAGAAGAAATGAAAGTACGGTCAGGAGAGATTATCTGAAGTTGTCTGTATTCAGTTTTTAAGAGAGAGGAAGTCATGCATATTTGAAGGCAATGGAAGAATCAGCAAAGAAGTGGGGACTTGAAAGCGTAGTGATGGAGTTTGCACTGGAAAGAGGGAGGCAATACCTCCCTATCTGTGGCAGAAGAAAAGAAACAAAAAATTTACCCAGTGCAGGGGCTAATTCCACAGGCATGGAACGGGTGTGGGGTTACCAATAAGTTGATCATATCTACAGCTAAGTATTTTCAGTAAGGACTTCATGGTCCAAATGACTTAGAAGCCATTGGAGGCTTCTAATTCTTTCTTTGGCTGTGGAGAAAGGCTGAATGTGAGTAGCATAGGCTGTCTTCCTTCCTGCCCTGGAGAACCCAGTTTCCTTCAGGTATCCTCTCCTGCCTCCTGCTGTTGAAACATGATGCATCTTCCCTGAGCTCCTGGGAAGATGTGGTGTGATTAGTCTCAGTTAGAAATACTCAAAATGCCAATCTATATTAAGATAAAAGTCTTGAACCAGAATATAATTTGACTCACTGATTCCTTCATGGAGAAAATCTACCAAGATGGGTCATCTGAACACCGTGGAGTGTTTAGTGATATTTCTGGTTCCAGAGCTGTATCACGTAGTGGTCTCATAAATGCTTTGGGGAAGAGCTGAGATTTTTCATTTGGCCCACATTTGGAGAAGCACTGGATTAAACCATTTATGGCAATTTTATTCCCCTTGTTGGTCAATGATTTAGGGAAGTGATTGTTGGCAATGTGATGTGAAGGAAGGTCTTTGGAAAGTTTCTCTTGTTCAAAATAAAGGGTTACAACATTCCTGAAATGCCATTGCATATGAATGTTGTATCTACACCTACTGCAGCTGCCCCTCACAGAAGAAGGCTCAGACTTATAAAGAATTGAACTGCAACCCTGATATACCTAGAATTCACTCTACCACCACACAAAACAGACATGGGATAGGAAGCATTCTTATTGCCAAAACTAATTAAAGTCAGCATTTTCTGGTACTTTCACTTACATTTCATCTGGCCTGATATAAAGTAACCTATAAAGTATAATTTAACCAATTTGAAATGTTGTCATGCAGGATGATAATGGTGTGATGATGATGTTGGTGAGAACCATTGTGTAGTGATGACAAAAGATGAGATAAAAAGAGAAAATGTGAAGTAGGTGTCAGTGTTATCAAAGAAAGTGAAAATGGTAACACTGCTGTTGAGATAACCAGAGAACAGAAAGGAAGTAGATAAGAATGTAGAAGATAAGAATTTAAAGACAGATGAGTTGTTTAGAAAATAAACTTTGTCAATTATTGCTGTGTTAGCTTAAGATTGATCTATCCAGGAATTTGTTTCCTCAACTAAAAAATAATATGTGATTTGTAGGATTATTGTGAGAATATGACCCACAGAAGTTGAGATTATTATAAGAAGAGAAGATGTGATTAAAATAGGTATAATCCTCAAAATTGAGATGAATAAGGGGTTGTAAAGATCTGTTGGAAAAAAGTGACTTAATAAATTAAAAGAGAAATGAGCTTGTGTCATTGTATCTCTGTGTTTCGAATAAGTCCACAAGTGTCATAACAAAGAAGAGGGTCTATTCATCAACTATTAATGTCTTTGTGTAGAGATAGAAGATGTGGGAGGTAGGAAGAACAATTTCAGATGTTTTTCTAGGGAGGTGTCATTATTAAATGAACATGAACAGTGTCGCACTGGCTAAGATTTATAAGACTAATATGATCAGATAATGTACAAGTAGTTTCTTCATTCAGTTTATTACTTCATTGTCCTAGATTAATAAGCCATATGTTTTGATTAATTAGAACAGATAAAATGGCATAATGCATAGATATTAGGAGCTTTGCCACTTCCCTATGGTAGAGGATTTCTAAACCAAAGGTCTCTGATAAACTGATTTCATTATTGTGACATGGTGTTGGAACTCAGTTTCTATCTCCTATGTATTACAGAGGATTCTGTTTAAAATCTATATAAATTAGAAGTCTTTTTGGGATAGTTCTTAGTTTTGTGGTATATTCCAGGTTATGTTTGGCTGTATTTGGATGGAAAACTTTCACAATTGCTATTGTTGTCTGGTACATTTGGTGTTATATCCAAAAGTTCAACTCCATGAAAAATGCTATGGGGTATTCATTCTTTATTTTCTTCTGTGAGTATTATGTTTTGGGGTTTTATGTTAATGTATTTGATCCATTTTGAATTGGTTTTTGTGTATTGTGTGAAATAAGAATTAAATGTGTTTCTTCCTTTTTGCGGGACTCGATTCCAGTTTTCCCAACATAATTTATTGAAGAGACAGTTTTCTCCTCATTGTATATTCTTGGCATATTTGTTGAGGATTAGTTGATCACAAAAAGTGGGCAAAGGACTTGAATAGATATTTTTCCAAAAGTGATATAAAGATGGCCAATAGGTATATGAAAAGATATTCAATGTAACGCATCATCAGGGAAATGCAAACCAAAAGCACAGTGAAACAGCACTCTATACTTGTTAGAATGGCCATAATCAAAGTCAAAAGAAGACAAGTATTGGTGGAGAATGTGGAGAAACAATCTTCATACACTGTTGGTGGCAATGACAGCCACTATAGAAAACATTATGTAGATTCCTTAATATAACTGTCTTGTGTTCCAGCAGTCCCTCTTCTAAATATGCATCAAAAAGACATCAAACCTCTATGTTGAGTCCATGTCTGTACAGCCATGTACACTGCAGAATTATTCCCAAAAGCCAAGATATAGAAACAGTCAAAGTGTTTATTGATAGGTGAAAATACCACAAATAAACAATGGTATACTATTTTTAAATTAATTTTATTGGTACATTTTAGATATACATAATGATCACATTCTTCATAGAGAATTTGTACCTGTACAAAATTTATCTTGATTATTCTATTATTGAGTCATTATAAAATAAGAAAATTCTGTGATTAACCAGGAAACCAAGATCAATAGGAAAGAATAAAGTCTTTAAACAATACACATGCAAAAGTATGATGTTGGGTCCTTATCTCACACCATATACAATTACCTGAGTCTAAGACTTCAATTAGGAGCTAATCCTATCACGTTCTTAGAGAAACTTGGGAGTAAAATCTTCATGGTGTTAGTCTAGACAATGGTTTTTTAGCTATAACCCCAAAGCACATGCAATAACACAAAAATAGATAGAATGTACCTGGTCAAAATTTAAAACTTTTCTTCTTGAAAGGACAGTCAAGAAAGTGCAAATACAATCCACAGATTGGGAGAAAATATTTTAAATCAGATAACTGATAAGAGCCTAGTATTTAGAAGTTATAGAGAACATTTACAACTCCAAAATATAAAGACAAAAGTAGGCAAATAATCTAAACAAATACTCCAGAGAAGGTTAAAAAGATCCAACAAGGATCTAAAAAGATATTTAGCATCATTAGTTGTTAGGGAACTAAAATTTCAAAACCATGTTACAGTAATACTTCCCATTTGATAAGATAGTTATAATGAAAAGGACAGATAAAAAGTGTTAGCAATGGCATGGAGAAAATGGAACTTGAACATTCCTGGTGGGGATGTAAAATGATTCAGCCCTTTTGCAAAACAGTCTGGTGCCTCAAAAGGTTAAATATAGTTATCACTTGACCCAGCAATTCAACTTCAACATACATACCCAAGACAGATTGAAATGTATGTCTACACAAAAACTTGTACATAGCATTCATAGCAGTCTTATTCATAATAAGCAAAAAGGGAAAACGATCTGATTATTCATGAACTGATGAATGAAAAATTAAAATGTAGCATATTCATACAATGGAATATGTTCACTCATATGAAAGAATGAAGTAATGATAGATACTACAACACAGACAAACCTTGAAAACATGCCCAGCGAAAGAGGCCAGTGAACGAAATCCACAGAGCTTATAATTTTATTTGCATGATGTGTCCAGAGTAGGCAAATTTATAGACAGAAAGCAGAGTAGTGGCTGCCTAGTGCCAGTGTTTAGAGATGAAGGTTGGCAGTTTGGAATGATTGATAGTGGATATGGCATTTTTGGGGGGAGGAGCAATGAAAATATTCTAATCTTCATTGTGGTGGTGGTTATACAGCTTTGAGAAGACAGTAACATGATAGAAGTTGTATGCGTTCAGGAGGTAAATCTGGAGGTATGTGAATTATATCTCAGTACGGTTTTTTCTTTCCGGGCTCATGCTCATGATTGGAACAATGGACGACATCATGTGGGCAGGGGTGTGAAGGGACAGCTCTGCCCTGCAGGTGGTCAGGAGACCGACATTGTTTTTAGCTGCAATTTTGTCAGCAGCTCAGTTGATACTGAGCTGGTCGCTTCTTCTTTCTATGCCCCATTTGTTCAACAAATGTGTAAAATTAGAAGATTGGACTAGATGACCTCAGGTCTTTTCCAAGACTCTTCAGTGCTAATTTTGTAGCTCTGAGTGTCCTGGATGTGTTTCTATCTTCCGTTCTGATTTCCCGGTGGATTACTGAAGCAAGCTAGAGATAGACATTGCCTCAGCAAAATGTGCTTGGCCTGCCCTGTGATTTGCTTTGTCATCCTTGGCACTCAGACGATTTTATGTAATGGATCTGTACTCTTATTCATTATACCGAAATAGACTTTGTATCCCTGTGTCATGGGGTAAAACAGGCTCTGCCACCAAGCTTTATGGCAAATTTGCACCAGGCTCCCAAGATGCTCTGGTCTCTATGTCTGGACTGTCTTCTCTAACTTCGGCATTTTGGAACTAGAGGAAAGGTCACAAGTTTCCTCCCTCTCGATCCTTGGAAGGCTTCCTCTCTCTGAAGGTTCCAGTCTGAGACATTTCATGAATCATCCCTGGTCTCTTACCCCACACAGCAAAGGGCTACTTTGCTCTAGACACTTGTTCCATTTGCTCATACCCATTTCCTGCCAAAGTAACTACTTCCCCCCAAAGAAAATAAAAGATGTTCTGAGTTGCTCATTAACTTATGCATGTGGAATGAATGAAGAATTGATTCGAGGAACCCAGCAGGAATGAGGTGATGATCCAAATGGGATAGGATGACCCAACAGCAAACCCTTGTGATGAACAATTATTAAAAATTGAAGCCTGAATACATTGTATTACTGAATCAATCAGTTGGGGTTTATAGTCTCATTAAGATCAATGAATTAAAAACCATTTTAAAAAGAAATACATTGATGTGTTCCGTTTAAAATATGCACAAGTTTTTTTCCTAGAGAGAATTAAAATTTGGGTAATTATATAATTTCCAGGTTATGAATACAAGGCTTTTAGCCTATTTCTTTACTCCCCCCAGTAGTAGGGGGAACCCAGAAACATTTACATGTTAGGAAAATGCTCTACCCCTCAACTACAGTTCCAATCCCCTTTTAACTTAATTTGGAGGCAGAGTCTTGCTAAATTTCCCAGTCTGGCCTTCAATTTGGGATCCTCCTGCCTCAACCTACTAAGCAGCTGGGATTACATGAGTGTACCACCATATCTTGCATGCTGTTTGATTCTTTATGGAAAATTTACACATGTGTCTAGTTGTATTTGTTTTTAATTTCCAGAAGGCAAACTAAATTGCCTGTATTTGAAGTTAAGTTTCGTGCATGTGGCATGGGTACACAGGCACATGATGGTTGTATTTCTCCCTGAGATGATTTATATCTCCCTCCCTCCTACCCCTTTCCTACTGAATTAGAAATAAACAAAAATATTTGTAAAGAAAATGTCTTTTTTTTAAAAGTTAAATATCAGATTCCATGAAATGAATATATAAAAACTAGTTATTGAGCACCTGGCTAATAAATAGCACAGCACATTCTTTGAGATTTAAAAAGGAAGAAAAGTTAGCATGCAGGAATTAGAAGAAGATATATGTGGCTCAACAAAGAGTTTGTACCTGAAAAATATTTGGAATAAGAGCAATTCTGATTCTTGTTGATAATTTCTTCTTTTGTTTTTCATCTTTCCCTATCTTCTCCTCGGCCTAACTCCATCAAATTTCTTTTTTGATTTAGTACCCAAGTGAAAAGCTCCTTGCTCCTTTATATTCCTTTTAATTCATATAAGATACCAAGATAGTGGTCTGTGAATATGCAAATAGGTGAAGCAAGTAGGCCTTCTCTACATGGAAAATATAAAGATACCAACACCCATGGTCTCTGGAAATCACCTGTATTCTTTCTTGAATGGAAACCTTGCTGTTTTACAAGGAGCAAAGGTAAAAAATATCCCTATCCTAAAATCATAAATTAGGAGATTCTTGTACACACACACACACATACACACATGGTTTGTGTTCAGGCTTATATTTTGCACGTTTACAAATGTAATATTTAATGACAAACAGCCTTTGGAATAATGCAGGTGTGTTGGGAATCTTTCCCAAAAGTTGTAAGCAAGGTAGCATTGGAAAGTCTTCATGAAAAAATGTGAGCTTCATGAAGGCAGGGATTTGTATCTGTTTTAGTCACAGTGATGTTTCCTATGCCAAGAGTACTACACCCTAACACATTGCAGGCACTTAATAAATACTCATTAAATAAAAAGGGCAGGTGAGGGCATGGGCCCAGATAGAAAATCCTATGATATTTGAAGTCTCTTGGCAATGAGCTCTAGTTGGTTCCCGTTAATCCTTTAGGAAGCATTTAGGAAGTGACCTTTTGAACAAGTAATAAAATTTTCACTAAAATTTAGGTAACTTTTTACCCACATCAACTTCCTAATTCAAGTTTTGAAATCTAGGTGTTTTATTTATTTTTAGTGTAGCATTAAGAAAAAAGGAAGACTTAATACTGTTAAAATATCATTTCCTTTGTTGATTTGTCGATCCTACACATCCACATAGTGTTTTGTAGAAATTTACAAACTGATTCTAAAATTTATGTGTAAGTCAAAGGACCTGTCTTAGCCAAAAAATTTGGAAAAACAAGTACAATGTTGAAAGATTACACTGCTTAATTCCAAGATTTATCATAAAGCTGTAGAAATCAAGCTGGTGTTGAACTGGCATAAAGATTGACAGATCTATGGAGCAGATTAGAAAGCTCAAAAACACCTAAACTTCTACAGTCAATTGAATTTTGACAAAGGCGCTGTGCCAAAGAAATTTATTGAGGAAAGGAAATTCTTTTTAACAAATGATATGAGAAAAACTGGATATCCACATGGAAAAGGAAAGCGGTTTAACTTCTACTTCACAAAATATACAAAAATATATTTGAGATGGATCCTAGATCTAAGCACATAAGTTAGATGATACATTTTCTATAGGAAAACGAAATGACAGAGAAAAATCATTTTAATTTCTGGGTAAACAGATATTCTTAGAACATGGGATGGAGCACCCATAAAAGGGAAAAATGCGATCGATTTTATTAAAACAAAAAATTCTGCATTGTCAAAGACACTTTCAAGACAATGACAAGAGAAGCCAGAGTGGAAGAAAATATTTGCAGATTACATGTTAGACAAAGGAATTGTATTTAGAATTCTCATTATGCAATGGAGAGAGAGAGAGAGGGAGATCCTTTAAAAAGTCTCCATTTGGACATTTCACAAAAAATGGATTTAAACGCAAGAAAAGTCTTAACATCAATAGTCATTAGGAAAATTCAATCTAAAAATCTTTGATATAGCATTATGTACCATGAGGAAGGCTAAAATTAAAGCGACTGACATTATTAAGTGTAGACTAGGGTGCAGAATTACCAGAACCCTCATGAACTGCCCATGAGAGTTCAAAATGATATGAAGTATATGAAGTACACTTTGAAGTAGTATTTAGCAGTTTTCTCTCAAGTTTAATATATATTACTTTCTGGAGTGATGAAAATGCCCTGGACCTAGTACTGGGTCTCTCTCTCTCTCTCTCTCTCTCTCTCTCTCAATTTCTTGTTCATCTGTCTGTCTGTCTATAATCTGGGTATTTTCCCAAGAGAAATAGAATACATGATTAAAAATATTTGATTTAAAAATGTGAGATCTGCAACTATTTTCCCCCATTCTCCACCTTGTCTTATTATTCATTTAACCATGTTTTACACAGAGCAGGATTTTTAGTCTTAATTGAACATTTCCTT
>RJWM01048224.1:0-11573 GCA_004363535.1 Dasyprocta punctata | reverse complement strand
TTTTGATCATACCACACAAAGATATAAAGGAAGACTCCCACAACTGCTTCAGAAAGTTAAAAGTAGAGTGAAAAAATGTGTTTGAGATGAGGGAAAACATTTTGAGGGTAATTAATGACAGTTTGTCTTCTTGTATTCAAATTTTAAAGTGAAACACTCACTATAATTTTGATCACCCCCTATATCTCGAAACTCATCATTATGTACAAAAATGTATATGTTTTAATGTCAATCATGGACCAATAAGATGGTTAAAAAATCTATACTCTTCAAGGTGTTACAGAAGTTCAATAATGTGCCAGATGAATAGAGACTGAGTGAGCACTGGTGACTCCAGATGAAGGTGAGAGTTAAACATGGAGTTTTATTGTCCATTAAATCTTTAGACCCTGTTCTGGGATGACTTGACCTTGATCTTGGGGTCTTTAAGTCTGTGATCAGCCAATAAAATGGACAGCTCTTGAAAACTACATAACTAAGGCTCAATCACCAGAACTTTAGTTACACACTCACATGCAGGCATTGTAATTTTACTAGGTTGTAAATCTCAGAATGCTCCAGATCTTTATTTCATATTGCTATATAAAAAACAAATCTTAAAAAAGTACATAAGTTTTTTTCTTTTAATAATTACTAAAAGTGCTATTTCTGGTAGTTATTTTACAAAGAGGAATTCTAGAACACAGGCAAATAAATCATTTTAATTCCACTTTATCAAAGAATAATTAAGAATCTAAACCGGAATATATACATAGACACACACACATACACACAGCCATTAATGAGAATTCTCTATGTGAAATTTAGATAATCTCTTTTATTTTTGTTCTTTCTTTCAGCAGATTTCAGGTGCTCAGTTAAATTATCATTTAAAAGGATTTTGCTTCCCCAAATTTGTATTTAGAGTGAGACACATGGAAGTCTCTGTACATTTCCCATTTCCTTGATACTCCCAAGTGGCATTCATGGTTTTCCTGTTGATTGCTTTTGAGAAGTAGTCATAGTCTGCCAAATTACGAAGTAATGAGCAAAAGACTGACCTGAGAATATTGTGCTCAGTCAAGCAGACATCCTTATGTAAAGGACTTAGGCAGACATTCTCAAGCAGAAATGCACTTAGGTAGTGTACCTCCCATGAACTTTTCTTACAAGCACAATAGCACACATTTGATAACAGAATAATTCCAGAACAAACAATGTGGAAAACAAATTAAAGATTCTGGTATTGAGGATTGAATCTAAGAATAAATTCATCTGTTTGTTTTTGTGCTTTCTGGTTGACATAATTCTTATTCCACAAACTTAGCTGGTTGTGCACATAAAAGATCAGATTATTTAATTTTAAGTCATTAAATCTCACCACAAGAAATTATGTTGCCTGGACAGAGCTGGGAGATTCAATGTCAGTAGTGTTATTTTAATTTTGAATATTGGACACAGGCAAACTGAAAGATTATGAAATGTTCAGAGAAATTCTCTCTTGGTTTAAATCCAGCTAATTCACTAGTGATCCCCTTTTCAAACACAATGGCTTTCTTTTTACACTCAGGATTCTGCTAAGGTCAGCAGTGGGAATGTGTGTAAGAGCTGAGTGCTCATAAAAGTACTTTTGAGTAGCTTCCAAGATTTAGCAGCTATCTTCAGTTGTAAGCTCTGTGAAGGTATAAATTTCTGTTTTGCTCATTGGTGTGTCCCCAGCACCTGGACAAGTATCTAGCACATAGAATATGCTAATAAATCAATATGTGAATTCATTTCTGAATAACACTGTCAAGAAGACTGTTTTTGCCACTTAGTTCCCAAGGGCTGAGAGGAACCGGCCCGTGGCCACCTCTTTCTTTCCCATCCTCAGCCCAAATCTTTGCACCAACCACTCCTTCGGATTTTTACTCCTTCATAGATTCAATAATTTCTTCAAAAATACATTCTACTTTATAATTGGATAACTACATATGGGAATAATTACATAATAAACAGCATATTTTCTCTAAAGTGTTTTTTCTGTTTGCTTTTAGTTTTGGAAAGGGGGACAAAAATCTATGTTTCTACTTCCTGTAACTATCACCTAGTCAAGTTTGGATAAGTTAGATTCTTCTTGTGAGATGATGGTCAACATTACAGCTTGCACATGGCTATAACTCATTGAAACCTCATTTCTACCCATCTTCTGTTCTCTGCTTATCAGATATCATATGCGATTTTAATCCTTTTGTAAATCTATTGTTTTTTTTCTATTTTTTTGTTTCAGTTCAACAGAAGATATCTGAGGCTAGTAAACAATCATTTTTCAATGACAGTATTATTAGTTTTTGTTGTTGTTGTTCTGCCTTGTGTTTTAAAGTGTCAAAATTTATTCTTGGTTGTTAAGTCCATATAATGAATTTCAACTAATATGAAAAACAGAGTAAAATAAACATGAAAATTTGAATTATATGATAAATATAAAGCTATACATTGTTTAATGAATGTTTTGGTTATACAGATATATGTGTGTATACACATGCATGTGAATACTGTGTTATTTAAAAATGTGTTATTTAAAAAATAAATATATTAATTGTGATTGGATTTGGTTTGTCTCCTAAAGGCTCATGTTCTAGAGGCTTGGTTTCCAGTCCATAGTGCCACTGGGAGCTGGTGGAACCTTCACAAAGTGGGGCCTAGTTGCAGGAAATTGGGTCATCGAGAGTATATTGGTGAGCTTTAATATTACTAAGACAAAGTACCTGACGATGACCACTTAAACAGGAGATAATTGGCTTGGCTTGTGGTTTCAGATGATTCAGTCCATTGTTAGTTACTTCCAGGTTAGGAATATCATGGTAGAAGAGCATGGCAGAGGAAAGCTGCTCACCTAATGGTGGCCAGGAAGCAGAGAACAGAGGAAGACTGTGAGGAAGAAATAGAGAAACATACCCTTCAAAGTCCACAGTGTTTCACCTTCAAATGGGTCCCATCTCCAGTTATGAGCATTAGTGGGTTAATCCAGTCATGTGTATAGTGTCCCCATGAAATAATCACCTATCTGGAGTCTCTTAATCCAGTAAAATTGACAATTAGTATTAACTGGAAGAGGCGGTATGTCCTTCAAAGACAGGTGTTAGGACTTTGCTCCCTTTTTCTCTCTTTGCTTTCTGGTTGCTATCAGGTGAACAAGTTTATACTGCTGTGCCCTTCCATCATGATGTACTGCCTTGCCGCAGGCCTAAAGTGACAGGATCAAATGGCCATGGATTAAAACCTCTTGAATCATGTGGTTATGACACACACCTGTAATCCCAGCAATCAGGATGCTGAGGCAGGGGGATTTCCAATTCAAGGAAAAAATAAAAAACTGAAATTTCTGAAACTATGAGTCAAACATGTTTTTTTTTTTTCATTTTAAGTTAATTTTTTCTTTTTCTTTTCCTTTTTCTTTTTCTTTTTTTTTGTTTTTTTGTTACAGCAATGAAAAGCTGACCAACACCATGGTTCAATGGATTTGAAAGTCAATGTTTTATATTATTATCTGTTGCTATATGAAAATATCCATTAATAAATCCTTTAAACCTTACTATCACCTATCTTATGTGTCTTTAGGAATTTTATCTGTCTATATATTTAAATTATTTTTTGTAATAACTAAAGTAGTATGCAAATTGCCATTTTTTTCTAATTTTCATAAACAGAATATTTGAAAAGAAACAAAATCTTCACCTCTTGTGTTTTAGTAAATACCCATCTGCCAAGCATCTGGGTACCTCCCTTTAACATTTTTCACTTCCTATAGGTATTTAGGAAATCATTTGATAAATAAAAGACTAACTTCTCACCATAGTTCATGCTAATTACAAATGCTTTCACAATTTTAATTTTAAACCTAAATTAATATTATTACCACTTCAGTTTGGAGACCAAAACTATGTTGCAGCTTGTTTATTTAATTCAGAAAGATATTTTTCTATATTTTAGAAATCTTAATACTCATGTGTGTGTAGATTTTAATTTTAAAGTCATATTTTTTTCATTTTTAAACTACAAATTAAATCTCAGCTGAATTTTCAAGAATCTGAACTGAAGTGGGTTCAGATATATTAGGTGTAAGATGCAATGGGATGGAATAAATGTTACCTGGAGGAGATTTTACTTTATATCTGCGTGTCTACCTGACTAAACTATAGCAAATTCTTATTCATGTATAAAGAGACTTCATGTATAGATTTATCTATCTACCTTTCAAAATATCAGTCTATAGGCAGACATATCTATATATCTTTCTCTATTTCTAATTTGTAGAATGAGACTGGAATCTAGTATAATTCCACATCACCTCCAATTCTCTTTGCAGAGTAGGCCTTGGGGAATCAGGAGGTGAGGTTATACCCTTTCCTAGGCTACAGATTATTTAAACTATTCATGCTAGTTGTGTTAAAAAATAAACCCTAAACCTCAGGGTCTTGTCAAAGTAAAGTTTCCCAAATAACTGATGGTATAACTCATTCCACTTAGTAAATTAGACTTCTTTACCTTCCTCAAGGGCCAAGGGCTTAAATTTTAAGGGAGGAGTGTCAAGGATGACTATCAGATTTTTGACTTTTGTATCTGAAAGGATGTCATTTGTAGAAATGGGTACTTTTCAGATGTCCAAATGGAATTGTCAAGGAGAAGGCTAATGGGAGCCTATTTATAGCTCAATTCCCAGGGATCTTAGCTCTGTAACCAGAATGCTCAGTTTCCTCCAGTTTAAAAATGAGTCATGTATTAGGCTTACCATTTTCCTAGCTGCTTTCTCATGACTTGATTCAGAAATGAAACAGAATGAAACTTTCGAGGAACCTGAGAATTGTTATTGTTATCATTTTGTTGATGCAAAACTAGCCCTGGAGCAATGTGGGTACTGGGTCAGCAGCAACAGAGTCAACTGAGGTCTTGTTAGAAATACAGATTCCTGGGCTCCACACAGATTTATTCAGTCAGAAACTCTGGGACAGGAACCAGGAATTTCTGTTCCTCAAGCCTCCTGGTGGTTCTGAGGCCATTAGAGTTTGAAAATCTCTGTCCCAGATGATCCATGAAGAAGCTATTGTAGACTATTTAGTGATTGCTTCTTTATTCACTTACTCATTCAAGCACAATTTTAGAGTGCATACAGTTCACTGCTGGGCTAGTAATGGAGAGGAATGCCACTATTTGCGTACAGTCTCCCATCCTCCAGTCCTTGAGACATTCCAGACTTGATTTCCATAAACATTCAGCAGACACCTGCTTGTGGAATGTAACCAGGTTTCATACTTGCTGAACTTTAACAACTTGTTATTTACTTTTAGAAAAACTGATCTGAAACATGCATGCATTGTGTTTTAAATATAATGAATTTTGCACCCATTTATTTTTATTATGTTCACTAATGTTCTCCCATAATCATACAGGAAATTAAGTGTTGCCTAAAGTTCGAATGTTTAGATTTCAGGCTCTATGAAAGAAGATGTCTCCCCTAACTTTTGCAAGTTAGGGGTACATGTTGTACGTTTGTGTGTCAGAACTGTTCACGATAATTGATACTACCTACGAAAAGAAAATAAACAGAAAAATCGACTGTTGTAGAAACAAACTACATAGTTAGCAAATAAATAAATGTGTTAATAGCGAGTTCTTGACAAACAAACTGGCATCCTGTTTTGTAATGAGATTTTATGGTCCCTTCTTCATTGTAGAGACAGTCTGCACTCTCGATTTCTTGGCTTGATAGAAATGAAATTAAAAGTTTTTCATATTGTGAGAGGAAAAAGTTGTTGCACTTTGGACACAGCCCAAAATAAACTATATTTTTCAAACTATTCTTACAAAGCATGATGAATGGACTACATGCTTGAAAAACAGCTTAAAACAATTCTTTGAGGTTTGAGAACTAATCTGAACTAACACAGATAGGATCATTTGAAACGTTTGGTGGTAAGTTTAGCCCTTTGAGGGGAACAGAGAATGGCCTTACTATAGAGTGAGATTCCAGAAAGCTGAAAGGATAGGATCGTTTCCAAGAATAAAAGAGAAGCCTGGCATGGTGGTTCATGCCTGTAATCCCAGCACTTGAGAGGCTGAAGCAGGAGAATTGCCTGGAGTTTGAGGCCAGCCTGGGTTACATAGTGAGTATAGTACCAGCCTGAACTGTGTAGTGAGACCCTGCCTCAACAACAAAACAAAACAAAACAATCTAAGTATAAAGAGAGTTGTACATTTTTAGTATCAAGCACCAAGACTTTCACTAGGATCACCCCATGAATGACTGTAACCAATGTGTCTAGAATTAGAAACTTTACTAAAAGTGCCTATAATGAAGAGCTTTTATGGACTACTGGTTCTTGCTTTCTCCAAGTCAAAGTTTTGATTTGCTGTGAAATAAAAACCTCCATTTGATCCAGCAGCTCTCCTGCAGTGACCCATGGAAGTTGGTGTCTAAATGCCTGGGATCCCTGATACTGCTGGTTGGATAACTTTACTGTGCATGTTTTCATCAACTCCTCGCATTTTCTAGTAAAACTAGGTTTAGCGAGTGGTTGTCTACTTAATAACTGACACTTCATTGTCTCCTTTGCTTTTCCTTTCTTACTTGCCCATTTTCCCTACTGGTATTTGTTGGATGTAACTTACCCCACATTATTTGCTTTCCAATTCTTGTGTGAAGATTTTCGTCTGGGGGCATCTAAACTAGAGACTACGCACTTTTAATTTTGGTTACTTATCCACTGAAGCCCTTTGACTTTTGTCCAAAATTTGAAAAACTAAAAGAGAGTTCACTCTTATTTACTGTTGGAATGAATATGAAATCTTTTTTAAATTTAAAAGAAATGTTTATTTTTAATTTTATTAAAAATGTAAAATAGAAATTCATAGTAAAATAATAGGAGAATAACAATAGTCAACACATTTCATATTGTCATCTTCAAAATTGTTACTCAGAGTTCAAGATATGTGCATAAAAAATTCTCTAATATTAGCACGAACCTTCCTTTTCAATAAACTGGGAGACACTAATAGTATAACTGTCTTGCGTTTTCTCCCTTTTCCCTTTGTTCCTTTCCCCTTCCCCCATTCTAGTTCCTTTATTTTTAAAATAATTTCTTCCCATTTCACAATATCTATTTTGCATTTTAGACCTTATTTACTCTTAAATTTCTCATACAATGGAGACATATGATGTTTACACACGAGTCTGATTTATTTCATTTATGAGTATGGCCTCAAGTTGCATCCATCTACTTATAAAAATCTCAAGTTCATCCTTCTTTATGGCTGAATAGTACTCCATTGTATAAAAATAACACATTTTTTTATTCATTTCTCAGTTGATGGGCATCTGGGTTATTTCCAAGATTTAGCCGTTACAAATTATGCTGCCATAAACATGGGTGCATATCACTGTGGCATGGTGTTTTTAACTCTTCTTAAGATACACAGAAGGGGAATAGCTGGGTCTAATGGGAACTCTAATATTAGTTTTTTGAGGAATCTCCATACTGATTTCCACAGTGATTATACCAGTCTGCATTCCCACCAACAGTGGAGAAGGGTTCCTTTTTCTGCACAGCATTTGTTATTGGTTGATTTCTTGATGATAGTCATTCTTTCTGGGGTGAGATGGAATCTCAGTGTTGTTTTAATTTGCATCTCTTGAATGACCAGTGATGTTGAACATTTTTTTATATATTTATTTGCCATTTGTATTTATTCAGCTGAAAAGTGTGTATTCATCTCTGATGCCCATTTTTGGGGTAGGTCTTTGAATTTGGGGGTCTGAGTTATTTCAATGCTTTATATATTCTATATGTAAGTCCACTTCCTGAGGGACAATTGGCTAAATTTTTTTCCCACTCCATGAGTTTTCTTTTCACTCTTCTGGTGATTTCTCTTGCTGAGCAAAATCATGTCAATAAAATGAGATCCCAGGGGTTAATTCTTTGAAATATTTTCTGTGGAGTTTGGCTTTTGTTTATGAACTCTGTGTTCACTTATGTCTTCAAGATATCTACCTACTTTCTCTTCCAGTACATTGTTTCTGCCTTAATATTTAGATCTTTGATACATTTTGACTTTAGCACATGGTGATAGACCCGGGTTTAGTTTTAGTCTTTGGCTTGTAAAGAGCCAGTTTTTCCAGGACCATTTATTAAAGAGACTTCCTTCCAATGAACATGTTTGGCCCATTTGCCAAACATAAGGTCCTGAGTGTGTTTGTAGTTGTGTCGTCGTCTTCTAACCTGTTCCAATGATCCTTAGGTGTGTTTTTTTGCTGATTTCATCACAGTAGCTTTGTAGTATAATTTCAGGTCAGGAATTGTAGTGCCTCCTGCCTTCTCTTTGTTGTCCAGGATTGCCTTTACTATTCTAGTTCTCTTCTGTTTCCAAATGAATTTCTGGAATGTTTTCTCTAGTTCTGTGATGTATACTAATGATATTTTGATTGGGATTGCATTGAATCTATGCAACAATATTGAAAGTATGGCCATTTTTCTATGTTGGTTCTTCTTATCCATGAGCAAGGCATATCTTTCCATTTTCTGATATCCTCTTTAATAACCTTTTTTCAGAGTACTGTAATTTTCAGTATATAGATCTTTTACTCCTTTGTTAGATTGAATCCTAAGTAATTTTTTTTTGGATGCTATTGTGAAGAGTGTGGTTTCCTTTATTTTCCTGTGAGTTTATTATTTGTGTACAGAAAGACTATTGATTTTTAAGTGTTGACTTTGTATCCAGCTATGTTACTGAATTTGGTTATTAAATCTAGAAGTCTTCTGGTGGAGCTTTTGGGTTCTTCCCTGTAGAATATCATGCCATCTGTGAGTAATGATAATTTAACTTCTTTGTTTTCTATTCTTATTCTTTTTTTCTCTTTCTCTTGTCTAATTACTCTGGCTAGTTTTTCCAGAACTATATTGAATAGGAATAGTTATAGTGGACATCCTTGTCTTGTTTTTGATTTCAGAGTGAATGCTTTCTGTTTTTGTCCATTTAGTATAATGTTGGTATTGGTTTGTCATAGATGGTTATTATCAGAATGAGGTAGAGACCATCTATTCTGATTTTCTGTAGGGTTTTTACCATGAATGAGTGTTGGACTTTATTGAAAGATTTTCTGGCATCTGTTGAAATGATCATGCGATTTTTGTCTTTGGCTCTGTTGATAAGCTGTATTGCAATTATTGATTTGTGTATGTTGAACAATCCATGCATTCTTGGGATGAATCCCACTTGGTCATGTGTATAATGTTCTTGATTTGCTGCATTCTGTTTGCTGATTTCTTATTGAGGATTTTTGCATTGTTGTTCCTTAGGGAAATTGGCCTGTAGTTCTTTTTTGGTACGGTCTTTCTCTGATTTTGGTATCAGGGTAATAATTGTCTCCAGAAATGAGTTAGGAAGTATTGTTTCCCTTTCAATTTCATTAAAGAGTTTGAGGAGTGTTAATAATAAAATCTCTAAATTTCTTGTAGAATCCAACTGGGAATCCATAATGACTTTTCTTTTTTGGTAAGTTTTAAATTATGTTTTCAATTTCATTAACCAATGTTGGGTTTTTCAGAATTTTTATATCTTACTGATTCAGTTTTGGTAATTCATACATATCTAGGAATCCTTTCATTTCTTCTGTGTGGAAGTAGAGATTTTTGAAGCAGATATTGAATATTTTCTGAATTTCCACAGAATCTGTAATGATTTCATTCCTCATTGCATGAGTTTGAGTTTTTTCTTTCCTTTTTTAACTAGGGGTTTATCAATTTTATTTATTCTTTTATTTTATTTTATTTATTCTTTTATTTATTTATTTTTTTATTTATTTATAAATTTTATTTATTCTTTCATTTATTTATTTGCGGCACCGGGAATTGAACTCACAACCTCGTGCCTGTCAGACAGGCGCTTGAGTCACTGAGCCAAACTCCCAGCCCTGGTTTTTTGAGGCAGGGTCACACTGGGTAGCTCAGGCCGGCTTTGCGCTCGCGTTGTAGCCCAAGCCTGCCTCAAACTCACAACGCTCCGCCTACCTCAGCCTCCTGAGTGCTGGGATTAAAGGTGTGTGCCACCACGCCTGGCTTTATTCTTTTAAAGAACCAACTCTTTGATTCATTAATTCTTTGTATTGTTTTCTTAGTCTCAATTGCATTATTTTCTACTCTGATCTTTATAATTTCTTCCTTTGTATTGGCTTTGGGTTTCACTAGCTCTTTTTCTAAAAGCTTGAAGTGCAGCATTAGGTTTTATATTTGTTCCCCTTCCATTTTCCTAATGTGAGAATTCACCGCTATAAATTTTCCTCTTAGGACTGCTTTCATTCTGTCCATAGGTTACAGTATATTGTATTTGCATTTTGATTTGATTGTAGATATTGTTTAATTTCTTCTTTAGTTTCATCTGTGACCCACTGGTTGTTCAGGAGGGTGTTACTTAATTTCCATGTGTTCGTGTAGCTTTTTCAGTTTCTTTTGTCATTAATTGCCAATTTCATTGCACGATGGTCAGACAGTATGCATGGGACAATTTCAGTTTCTTTGCATTTACTTAAGCAAATTCTCTGGGCTAATATATGATTTGTTTTAGTGAATGTCCCATGTGCAGCTGAGAAGAACGTGTATTCTAGTGTTGTTGAGGGAACAGTCTATAAATATCTATTAAGTCTACTTGATGAACATGAAATCTTATAAGAAGAATTAGTTGTTACATAATTTGGTCTTACTGCTAGTTTTTTAAATTTATAATTAGAGAGAATACAATTTTATTATTTTAAGCAAAAAACTTCATGCATCTGTTAAATATACTGTTGTGAGTTACGTCTAGATGTCCCCCAAAGCCACTTGCAAACATAGGTGGGGCTTTTACAGAAGTGACTGAATTTAGAGTGTATGATTGATTCACAGTGCAATACTAGGATTAAGGGTGCTAGCATTAAGGTGGGTGATTAGTAAATCAGTCCACTGATTGATTTGGCAGTGCCCTGATCCTGGTAGGTTAGATACAATATTAGGGACAGAAAAAGCCTTGTCTCTTCTCTTACTTGCTTTGCTGCCTTCTGACTGCCATGAACTGTTCTCTGCAGTCCCTCTGTTATGCCACCCTGCCTTGGAGCCAGTTAGTTATAAACTGAAACCTCAACATTCTGTGAGATAAATAAACTTTTCCCCCTTTAACTCTGAGTGGCTTGTCATTTGTCTCAGCAATGAGGGAAAAGTAACTAAGACATACACAAAATTGTACTAGACAGTATGGAAGATATGGTAACATTGACTTATAAATTCATGCCACCCCCTAAGAAAAAGGATGTTTGCTTCAGATAATGTATAAGTGCAGGACTCACAAATGTTGTATGATGGAATTCCTCTACAGGAACATAGGGTAGGCGATCCATATGGCTTTGGTTTTGGAAGGATATAGGAACCAGTCCATTACTTAGAGAAGAGATAAAAAAGCAGTAATGATGAATAAATGTAAACATTATGAAATGACTTTGTCTTAATAAAATGTCAGTTTAAGGGAATAAAACTGAAATGAAAAGCAATTTTTCTCAGAAAAATTGTCTTGCTTTTATATAGAGCCAGATC
>RJWM01048223.1:0-11573 GCA_004363535.1 Dasyprocta punctata | reverse complement strand
ACTTGAGAATGTTTGAAAAAGAATGAGATAGAGACTCTAGAGTGGAAAAACATGATATGTGAAATTAGATATTCAGTGAGCAATTGAAAGTACATTAGGGATGGCTGAAGATAGAATCTGTGAATTAGAGAGGTCTAAAAATGTGACCTGAAGGCCATCATGGAAAAAGAGAGTGATGAGATCCATGGGCTGAGAGACACAAAGGCTGGAGTGGAATATCCACCCAGAGTGTAATCACAGTGCCAGTAGCAATATTGGAGAGGATGGGGAGGAGAAAAAGAAGAATTTTCTGAATTGATGAAAGACACCAGTCCTCAGCCTTAGGGAGACCAAAGAATAAGTAATATAATGAGTAAAAAGAACAGCACCAAATATGAAGGGATTTCCTCAAGCCAGGGAGAAAAGATGGAGCACTCATGAAGGAATAATACCCAGGAATACAGACAGCAGCAGAGTAGCAGCCATGAGCAAGTCATGGAGAACTGTATCAGCAAGAAAAAATGGAAAGCCTAAGCAATCTTACAAATGTTAAATAAGTCAAATCCAAAATTAAAGAGCTTTCCACAAAGAAAATTCTAGACTCATATGTTTTCACTGGCAACTTCTTCAAATACATAAGGAAGAAATAATGCCATGATTTGTGCATAAACTCTCTCAGAAAAACAGGAAAAATGATTATGTACCCCAACATTTTTTATGAAGGTAGCTTAACCTTGATATCAAAACCAGAGCAAGAATTTTTATTACAATGAAAACAACACAGGGCAATCACACTCAGCAACATAGGCATACAACTCTTAACAAAAGAATTAGCAAAGTGAACCTAATAATATAAAAGTTTATGCTCAGGGAAAAAATAATAGCAAATTATAAAGAGGAGGAAATTCTGATAGGTGTTAATGAAAAAGCAGGGGTCAACACAAATGACCAGAAAGACTATTTACAGAAATAATAGCAGAAAATTTTCCAAGCATGGGAAAAGAATCTGATATACAGATAAGTGAGAGATATAGAACTCCAATTAGATATAACCAAAATAAATCTTCACCCAGACATAAAATAATTAAGATCCCAGCAATTCAGTACAGGAACAAAATACTAAAAGCTGTCAGAGAAAAGAAACAAATCACCTATGAAGGAAAACCTATCAGAATCATGGCAAACTTCTCAACACAAACTTTCAAGTCAATAAGAGCTTGAAGTGAAGTATTTCAATTCCTGAAAGAAAACAAATTCCAACCCACATTGATGTACCCTGCAAAACTATCTTTGAAAAAAGATGGAGACATAAGATACTTCCATGACAAAGAACAATTGAAAAAATTTGTGACCAGCAAACCAACACTATAAAGAGTACTGGAAGATACTCTAGAAAGAGATAAAGATGACTACAATTCCAAGAACAACAGCAGAAGGAAACCACCAAACAGGGCAAACACTTAAACAGAGAGAAAAAGTAGACAACCAATAATACAAACATAACATGACAAAGATAAGTCAGTACTTATCAGTTACATCCATTAATGTAAATAGCCTCAACTCACCAATAAAAAGAAACAGACTGGCAGACTGGATTAAGAAACAAAACCCAACAATATGCTGTATACAAGAAACACATTTAACTCAAAGGGAATTTCATAGACTGAAAGCCAAGGAATGAAAAATAATACTCCATGTGAAAGGATCCCAGAAAAAAGCAGGAGTAGCTATTCTGTTTGCAGACAATGTGAGCTTCAAACCAAGAGAGATCAAAAGATATAAAGAAGATAACTACATACTTGTTAGCAGAAAACTACAAGGAGAAGAGGTTACAATCATAAATATATAAGCACCAAATATGGGAACATCCAACTATGTAAGACAAATTTTAATAGACATGAAAAATCAAAAAAGCAATAATGCAGTTATAACAGGAGACCTTAACACCCCATTGTCACGAAGAGACAGATCAACTAGACAAAAAATTAGCAAAGAAATAACAGAACTGGGGCTGGGGATTTAGCTCAGTGGCATAAGCACCTGCCTGGCTAGCATGAGGTCACAAGTTTGATTCCTGATACAAAAAAAAAAAAAAAGCAATAATACAACTAAATCAAACTTGTGAACAAATGGACTTAGTAGACATGTATAGAGTATTCCACCCAACAGCATCAGAATACATATTCTTCTTAGCTGCACATGGGTCATCTCTAAAATACACCATATACTAGCCCACAGAACATGCTTAAGTAAGTGCAAAGGAACTGAAATAATCCCACGCATATTATCTGACCATAGCACAATAAAATTGGAAATTAATGACAAAACCCCCCCAGAAGAACCCCATAAACACATGGAAATTAAATAACACTCTCCTAAGCAAGCAATGAACTACAGAAGAAATTAAGAAAAAATTAAACAACATCTACAATTGAACAAAAATGCAAATACAACTTACTGGAACCTATGGGACACAATGAAAGCAGTCATCAGAGGGAAATTGATAGTGGTAAATTCCCATATCTGGAAAATGGAACAAGCAAAAATAAGCAATCTAATGCTACACCTCAAATTTCTAGAAAAAGAAGAGCAAGTCAAGCCCAAAACCCAAAGAAAGGGGGAAATTATAAAGATCAGAGCAGAAATCAATGCAATTGAAACTAAAAAATCAATATATCTTGGTTACATTTTTCTTGTTGCTGAGACACTCAACATTAAAGAAGGAAAGGTTAATTTCTTACAGTTCTTGGAGGTTTCAGTTCATACTTAGCTGGCTCCAAGGCAGTGTGGCATGGTGGTGGGGGCAGCTGTTCATGTCGGCTGCAAAATAGCAAGGTATGAACTGGCAAGAGAGAGGGAAGATACACCTTCTTCTTGCCCTTGCACTGTGTATCGGTTCCACCCCTGGGTGGGTGCTGCATTCACACCATCAGTCCTAGCACCAGACAGCAAACCAATCATGAACACCAGACTCAGCCACATCCATGCCATGATTACATGAGAGTTGGTGGGGCCACAGGAACATAAACCATAACATTCCACCCCTGGACCCCCAAGGACTCATGTACATCCTTTATACAAAAGACATTTAGTCCATTTCCAAGAGTTGCCACAGTCCTAACAGTTTTAGCATTGCTGAAAAGTCCAGGTCCCAAATCTACTCTGAGATCAATGGCAGACTTTTAACTGTAACCCCCTGTAAAAATGAAAATGAGGTTTAAAGTTTCCAACATGTAAAGGCACAAGATAAACATTATCATTCCAAAAATTGCAGACAGGAATACAAAGCATTGAGGCCAAAGCAAATCCAAAATCCAGCAGGGTGAACATTAAATCCTATAGTTGCAGGTCTAGCATCTGAAACAATATGTGGCAAATTGTGAACTCCAAAGGACTTGAGTGACTCCACCCCCAAGGCACTTTTAGGGGTTTTAACCCCCATAGCTTTTCTGTTAGGTCCATTCTGCTCCCTTCTTCCAGCTTTTCTTGGATGATCCATGTTCCTGACTTTTCCAAACTTCTGGGTTTTCCATTCCAACCTTGGCTTCACTTTTATATCTTTACATATTGCCCTCTGAAGTCAGGGTAGAAGCTTCTTTAACCTTAGAACTAGTGCATTTTCCTTGCACTTAAAACCAGCACTGTGTGGATGCTGCCAAGGTCTGCTGCCTGCTGGAGCAGTAGCCAGGCTTTCCTCTTTCTTGGCTGTAGGGGTCGAGTACCTGGGTCACTGAGTTCTCTGAACCTGACTGTGAGGAACAGATTTTCTATGTCACCACCATTCTGGAATCTGGTGTGGCTGCCAACATTTTGAAACCTCCTGTGGCCTTCATCACCACTGTAGAAGATGGCATTCTGAGACTTTCTCCTCCAAGCAAACTCTTTCACTTTTGCAGTTTGAGTCTGCAAAGGATGGAGGCCATTTGCTTCCTGGGACAGCCCCAGGTCATCTTTTTTGTTTCTTTGTTCTTTCTCAGCAATTGAGGTCTCAGCTCTATCTTTACAGTATACAACTTCCTGGCCAAACTCACAATGTTTTAAATCATCCTGCTGGGCTCTTTGCTCTTGATTCCCAACATAAATCTATCTAAAAGCTCCCAGCAATAGCCATGCCATCTCCTCAATATTTGATTGCCTTGAAATTTTTTTGCCAGATTAATCAATCCACCACCCTTAATTTCAGTCTCAGGCAAAGTCTCTGGACATGAGCAAAATGCAGACAAACTTTCTGCCAAGCCATAACACACATCATTTGGAGTCCAAAACCCAATGCAGTATTTCTTCCCAGCAGAAAACTCCGCAGCCTGGTCTTTACTGGCAGGCTTCCTATCAGGCTTCTGGTCTCCTGAGCTCTGACCAAAATCTTCCCTACAGAACAGCTTAAGCTGTTTCAGCATCACTATTTCAGCCATAACATCTCCAAACCTTTCCAAACTCTTCCCAGGAGCCATTTCCAAAGACTCTTGAACCACATGGTCAGAAATAGTCACAGTAATGACCCCACTCCTGGTACCAAATTCTGTCTTGGTTACTTTTTTCTCCTTGCTGAGACAAAATACCTGACACCAAAAATTAGGGAAGGAAAGGATTATTTCTTACAGTTCTTGGAGGTTTCAGTCCATTCTCAGCTGGCTCCAAGGCAACATGGTGTGGTGGGAAGTGGGGGGATCTGTTCATGTCAGCTGCAAAATAGCAAGGTGCGAACTGGCAAGAGAGGGAAGACAAGGCTTCTTCCCACCCTTACACTGTATATCGGTTCCACCCCTGAGTGGGTGCTGCACTCATGCCATCAATTCCAGTGCCAGACAACAAACCAATCACGAATGCTAGACTCAGCCATGTCCATGCCATGTTTGCATGAGATTTGGTGGGGCCACAGGAACATAAACCAAAACACAATACAAAGAATTAATGAATTGAAGAGTTGGTTCTTTGAAAGAATAAATAAAATTGATGAACCCCAGCCAACCTTATCAATAAGAGGAAAGAAAAAACTCAAATCCATGCAATAAGAAATAAAAAGGGTGAGATCACTATAGACCCTGTGCAAATGCAGAAGATCATCAATACCTACTTTGAAAACCTTTACTCTCATATGTTCAATAACATAGAAGAAATGGACTGATTCCTAGAAATATATGAATTACCAAAGCTGGATCCAGAAGATGTAAAACTGCTGAGTAAACCAATTACAGTTAAAGCAGTTGAAAATGTAACTAGATCCTTATGAACAAAGAAAAACCAAGGTCCTGATGGATTCATTTCTGAATTCTACAAGAAATTTAGGGAATTGTCTGTCCCACTTGGTGATATCCCTTTGCCGCTGTTTCTGGAGCTGTGGACTTTTTTATCTCTCTCTAAAATGTCCTTTAGTATTCTTTGTAGGGTTGGCTTGGTTGTCATAAATTCCTTTAGTTATTCTTTGTCGTGGAAGTATCTTGTTTCTCTGTTGATTTTGAAAGATAGTTTTGAAGGGTACATCACCGAGTGGGCAGACAATTGAATAATCCATCATCAGGATTTAAGTCCAGTAATGTCGTCAATGAGCTGTATAGTTAGATCTTATTCTATCTCGACCCGTCTAACTTTGTTATATATGATGACATAGACAGCTATTCCAAAGATAACAAAATATATTAAGATAGCCTTTATTGATATTTAATCACCTTGTTTTGAAACCCTGTATTGCTTTCATTGTTCTGTTTTGAGTGATTTTAACCTATTTTGGTTTGTTTGATTGTATTATAATAGATGATATAGGCAACTGCTTAGAAGATGATATGAGGCATAATAGAAATCAACGTTGTATTACTATGTATTGCTTCCATTGCTTTGTTATTGGTTTTATTCAGTTACTGTATTGTTTGATTATATTAGGCCCGATGGTATGGGCAGTTATTTTGAAGATAACAAGAGGTATTACAAGGGGAAAGGAGGAAGGAAGGAAGGGAAAAGGAAAAAGATACAGATTTATATGTAGGTATACATAAGATGGTCAAAATGACTATACTACTAAATGCATTAACTGTTGAAAGAGAACAGTTGAGACTCATATGATTGGATCAATTTTACATGTCTATATCTGTCAATCTGAGCAACCTCTTTGAAGGTAACAATATACAATGTTACAACCACTGTCAATCTCCAACCACCTCATTTTGTAAACCTATAATGTTACAGTATCGCATTTGTTGTTGTTGTTTGTTGGTCCCTTTAGCTTTTCGTTTCTCTTTTCTGTGACCATTGTTTTATTTTTTATTGGCTTTATTCTGAACTATTTTGTTTGATTATATTAGGCCTGATGATCTGGGCAGTTATTTTAAAGACAGCAAGAGGTATTCCGAGGGGAAAGGAGGAAAGCAGGAAGGGAAAAGGAAAAAGACATAAATTTATAAGACATAATTTATATTTACATAAGATAGTAAAAATGACTATATTACTAAATGTATTAACTATTGAAAAAGAACAGTTAATACTCATATGATTAGATCAATTTTGCATGTCTATATCTGCTAACCTGTACAACCCCTTTGAAAGTAGTGATACACAATGTTATAACTACTGTCAAGTTCCAACCATCTTATTTTGTAAACCTATAGTGTTATTGTATTGGATTTGTTGTTGTTTGTTTGTCTCTTTTGTTTTTGTTTCTCTTTTCTATGTCCATTTTCTCTTAAATAAAAAAAAAAAGAAATTTAGGAAAGACTTAATGCCAACACTCCTCAAACTCTTCAATGAAATTGAAAAGAAAGCAAGTCTCCCTAGCTCATTCCTGGAATCAAGTGTTACCCTAATACCAAAACCAGGCAAAGACCCAGCCAAAAAATGAAATTACGAGTCAATCTCCTTAATGAACATAGATGCAAAATTCCCCAATAAAATACTGGCAAATAGAATGCAACAAGTCATCAGGAAGATTATGCACCATGATCAAGTGGGACTCATCCCAGGAATGCAGGGATGGTGCAACATACACAAATCAATAAATGTAATACACCATATCGATAGAGCCAAAGACAAAAATTGCATGATCATCTCAATATATGCAGAAACAGCTTTCAACAAAATCCAACACTTATTCATGATAAAAACCGTACAAAAAAATCAAAATAGATAGTCTCTACTTCAACCTGATAAAAACCATATATCATAAACCAACAGCCAACATCTTACTAAATGGACAAAAACTGAAAACCTTCAACCTAAAAGCAGGAACAAGACAAGGATGTCCATTATCACCACTCCTATTCAATATAGTTCTGGAAACATTAGCCAGAGCAATAGAGAAGAGAAAGAAATAAAAGGAATAAGGATAGGAAAGGAAGAAATTACATTATTGTTGTTTGCAGATGACATGATACTCTACATGGAAGACCCCCAAAACTCCATTGAAAAACTTTTAGATGTAATAACCAAACTCACTAATGTAGTTGAATACGAAGTCAACACTCAAAAATCAATAGCATTACTGTAAACAAACAAACTCACTGAGAGAGAAATAAGGGAACCCATACCCTTCACTATAGCATCAAAAAAATGAAATACTTAGGAATCAATCTAACAAAGAAAGTAAAAGATCTATACAGTGAAAAGTACAGTACTTTGAAAAAGGAAATTGAAGACTTCAGAAAATGAAAAGGTATTCGCTGTTCATGAATAGGAAGAATAAACATTGTGACGATGGCCATTCTCCCAAAGTTGTTATACAGATTTAATGCAATTCCTATCAGAATACCATTAGCATATCACAGATTTAGAGAAATCATTCCTAAAATTCATCTGGAACCAGAAGAGAACTAGAATAGCAAAGGTAATTCTGAGCAACAAAAGCAAGGCAGGAAACATCACAATCCCTGACTTGAAATTATACTACAAAGCTACTATAATAAAATCAGCATGGTGTATAATAAAACAGACCTGAAGATCAATGGAATAGATTAGAAGATACAGTCACAACTACAAACATACTCAGCCACCTTATCTTTGACAAAGGGACCAAACATGTTCACTGAAAGAAAGATAACCTCTTTAATAAGTGGTGCTGGAGGGGCTGGGAGTTTGGCTCAGTAGCTTAAGTGCTTGCTGGGCAGGCACGAGGTCATGAGTTTGAGCCCTGGTACTGAAAAAAAAAAAAGTGGTGCTGGAAAAATTGGCTTTCCATATTGCCAAAAACTAAAACTAGACCCATGTCTATCATCATGCACTAAACTAAAGTCAAAATGGATCAAAGATCTAACTATTAAAATAGAAACACTAAATCTGCTGGAAGACAAAGTAGGTAGAAATCTTGAAGGCAGAGAGTTCATGAACAAAAATCAAACTACATGGGAAACACTTCCTAGAAACAACAACTGGGATATCATCTTACTAAAAAGTTTTTGTTTGTCAAAAAAATCACCAACAGAGTGAAAAGAAAACCCACGAATTGAGAAAATATCTTAGCCAACTGTCCCTCAGACATAGGACTTCTATCTAGAACACATAAAGAATTTTTAAAAATCAGGTCCCCAAAATTTAAAGACCCAATCTAAAAATGGACATCTGAGATGAATACACACTCCTCAGCTGAAGAAATAGAAATGGCAAATAAATATAAGAAAAAATGTTCAGCATCATTGGTCATTAGAGAATTTCAAATTAAAAGAGCACTGAGGTTCAATCTCATTCCAGAAAGAATGACTGCCATCAAGAAATAAACCAATAACAAATGTTGGTGTGGCTGTGAGGAAAAGGAACTCTTCTCCACTGTTTGTGGGAGAGTAGACTGGTGCAACCACTGTGGAAATCAGTGTGGAGATTCCTCAAAAAGCTAGGTTCCATTGGACCCAACTATTCCACTTTGGGGCATTTTCCCAGAAGAACTGAAAATGAAATATCACAGTGATATATGTGCACCCATGTTTGTCACAGCACAATTTGTAATAGCCAAATCTTGGAAACAACTCAAATGCCCATCAACTGAGGAATACATAAATAAAATGTGGTATTTTTATACAATGGAGTACTACACAACTATAAAGAAGAATCGCATCTATGCTTTAATAAGTAAATGGATACAACTTGAGACCATTCTCTTAAGTGAAATAAATCAAACTCACAAACACCATATTGCCTCCCTAGTGTAAGAAAGTGAAAGAGCAAGTAAGATCTAAAATCTACAATAAATATTGTGTAAGGGTAAGAAACTGCTCAAAGGGGAAAAGTAACTGGGATAGGGGAAAGGAAAAAAGGATGGGAAGAGGAAAAAGATATAAATTTGTGTATATATATATATATATATATGCATCATATAGCTAAGATGACTATACTACTAAATGTATTAGTTATTGGAAAATAACAGTTAATACTCATATGATCAGATCAGTTTTGCATGTCTGTATCTGGTAATCCAAGCAACTCTTTTGAAGATAACCATATGCAATATAACAAGTATTGTTAAATTCTTATCATCTTGTTTTGAAAGTCTATATCATTATTGTTTTGGGTTTGTTGTTGTTTGTCTCTTTTGCTTTTTGTTTTTCTTTTCTATGTTTTTTTCTCTTTTACATAAAAAAGTGACAAATTGATTCCAACACTTACCGAAATGGAAAGTTTCAAGACAGTAAAAATATTTTCTTTCTTGAGGACTTTGAATGAATAGTGCTATGCGCTATGAGAATGCCACAGCAGTAGGTGTGGAATGGGGGAAACACCCACAGGGCACATAAAAAGACCTGCTCCTGCACACTTAGAGCAGAGGTGGTCTGCAGAGCAGTGGGGCAAGGTTTCTCTTCCTCAATGCCTGTTCCTGGAACAAATGGTGAAAATTGGATAGAAAAAAAATACACAAATCAATTGAAAATAAATTTTATATCTAAGTGTTAAAAACGTAATGGGAGGGTTCCTAGAATAGAAGAAGATAATATAGGAGATATCTTTACATTGCAAGATAGAGAACATTTCATAGCAGAGCACAAACATTATTTTAAACCCAAAGCAAAATTAAAGAGCAAAATGAAAGATAATAGGAAGTAAGGAGATAGATCTTCAGGAGGGGATCAAGAGAAGGAGTGGGGGAGGGTTAAGGAATAAAAAGAGTTGAGATGTGTGATGTACATGTACCAGCTTTCCACAAGGAATTTACTGCATACATGTCCTAATATAATAAATTTTTTAAAAGTTGACGAGTTAGACTAAATTAAAAACTATTTTGTTTTGATCAAAAAGACATCCATGAATTAATTGAAAGCCAAGATCCAAAGTAAGATAAAATGTTTGTAACACTTGTACTGACAGCAGGCTTGTAGGCAAAAAACATAGAGAGCCCCTAAAGATAAATAATTTAAAAACAGATGATTCAATAAAGACAGAAGGTTCAATCAGGAAATTCAAGAAGAATGATAAACAAATGGCCAGTGAACATACAGTGTACTGTGTTAGTGATCAAAACTGCAAATTCAATCAAAGTGATACCACCATACTGAGCAGAATAACTAAAATGAAAAAAGACAATACCAAGTTCAACAAAAAGTATAGAGCAACTGTTTTGAGAAGTACTACCATATCTTCTATACTCGGACCCATGAACACTTGTAACTCTGATTCTGCTGTTAGATATAACCTTAGCAAACTTCTCATATACACTGAGAAAAAAGCATCATAACAGTACTATTCATAACTGCCTCAAACTAGAAACAGCCTAAATGTCCATCAACAGCAGGACAAGAAATATTTTGTGGAAAAGTGAAACAATGAAATTCTATGCAACTGTGAAAGCAGTAAACTCGATACATGTAAAAACTCCAATGACATCCAGAGACCTCATAGTCACAGTGCTGAGCAGGATAAATTGGACCCTAAGAAATGAAACCCATGATCTTATACAAAGTTTAAAGAAAGGCCAAATTAGACTACTTAGTTTATGGATGTAACTTTGCTAGTAAAGGATTAGCCAAGCAAAGAAGTAATTCTAAGTTCCTTGAAAATAGTTGAAAGAGTTAACTTTAAAAGAGTTAACTTTTAAACAGGGAAAAATAGCCACACCAGTATGTGGTTGGGAAGGGAACTTTAGGGGTGTTGGAAATGGGCTATTTCTTGATCTGATTGGTGACTACTTCTAACATTTGCTTTGTAAGGAGAGTTTATGAAAAATGTTCAGACAGAAATGATAAACTGGGCATGATGGCACACACCTGTAATCCCAGAACTCTGAGAGGCTGAGGGGTAACTTAGCAAATTAGAAAGACCCTGTCTCAAAATAAGGAATAATAAAAAAGGGGTAGAGCTCAGTTCAACCTCTAGTAACAAGAAAAAAATTTTTAAAAGGATATCATTTATGATAACAATAAAGATCAATTATCTAAAAATAAATTCTGGAAGAAACTGTGCAAACCTCCCCCTTCATGGAGAAATTTATGACATTATTAAGAGATATTTTAAAAGATTCACGTAAACAGGGACATAATGCTCGAGGTAACGCTGTATACTTAAAAGGTATCAGTTCCCCCAAGTGTGGTTTTAGATTTAATGAAATTTTAATAATGTTTCACAGGACCTGAAAGCTAATTATTAAGATTAAATAGAAAAACACAGGGCTGTGGAAGACAGTACATACT